>JADRCD010208598.1:11002-24127 GCA_019843815.1 Montemys delectorum | reverse complement strand
GAAGAAGAAGAAGAAGAAGAAGAAGAAGAAGAAGAAGAAGAAGAAGACATCCACTGTTTTAAACTGGGTTCCTTTTTATGTGGCATAAAATATTCTCATATAAAGTAAATATAATATTTAAATCATGGTAGGATGGCAAACAGGATAATTTTCTTGAATAAAAGATGTCCAAAATTTCAGTGGAGAAAGAGTAAACAGGAAGTTTTTTGGTTTTGTTTTTGTTTTTTTTCCAGAGCTGCTTCATCTCTTAATAGTATGGATGCTTCCTATTTCAGGTTTGCTTACCTCTCATTTTAATAGCAGAACATCTCTTAAAATGCAAAGGCTCAGCTCTTCATTATTAGGACACCATTCATTAGAACTCCCTACTGTGAGTTTTCTCATTGTCAGTTTTCATTTAAAAGAACTATTGAGGATTAGCACCATCTTGGTATAATTCAGTCTGGAGGCTGAGAGCATTGAAGCCATAGGCCTGTACTCTATTCATCCATCATTTACATCTGTGTACAAGAAAGACCTATACCATGTTGAAGTACAAACATACTTAGGAAAAAAAATAAAGTGCTCAACAAGATGACTTTTGAATACACATAAGACAAATAGTAGTCCCATGCCATTTCTTCCTATCAATTCCAGATGCACATATCCCCAGTAATTGCTGTATTGCTCTTGTTTCTAGTGAGTTTACCAGAAGATCTATTGTTCCCTTAAAACAATACTCTGTTGCCCAATCTCCCCTGCCCAGCTGGCATTTGCAGGTGCAGTGGTGTTTGTCCCAGCTTGTAGTCTTGGCAGGGAGTTGCCACAGCCTCCTTAAATAGCAATGAAGTTTGAGTTCTTTAATGGGAATTTAAAACTTACTTAGATTCTTTTTTGTGTACGGGTGTTTTGCTGGCATGTATGTATACCAAATGTGTACCTGGTGCCTGTGGAGGTCAGAAGGACTTGGATCTCCTAGAACTAGAGCTATCATGGCGATGAGATACTATGTGAGTACCAGGAACCAAATTCAGGTCCTTTGTAAGATCTGCAAGTGCACTCAATTGCTAAGCCCCCTTTGTAACAGGTATTTATACACAGAACCACCATTCTATTGTACATAAAGTGATTAGATAGTAATTAAGGAAGAGGGACTTAGACTTACACCTCTCAGAGCCAATTCTCACTGAGCCTTGGACTTCAGAACTTAAACCCTTCCATTATGGTCTCTTTTATATCTTTTGTTCTTGATTCATGGGACTATAATGTGTACTTTTTTCTACATAAATGCTTGCTACAGTGGTCCAATTGACCCCAACATATATTTATAAAGCAATGAAATGCTGCATAAATGGAAGCTTTTAGAAATAGTCTTTAGAGAATAATTTGATCATATGAAATTAAAAGACAAAGTAATACAAGAATATGGTGTAGATTATGTAAATTTTATTGTTTGTAATATAAAGTACTAGTATTTTATAAAACATATATAATATTAATATTTCATGAATATCACATTATAATGCCATCTTATTTTTAATTAATATAAAGCTATATATTCATTTTCATAAATATTTTATGAATGGAAAACTCTTCCATTAGTTCATGCAGCAACCATATAAAAATTTGTGAATCAAATGAACATTATTATTCCAGAGGAAGAAACATATAGTAAGTCAGTATCTCTGTCCTCCCATCCGTAGGATTAATTTTATATTCGGAAATACTTGGGTAGGTAGAGCCAAGATACTGGTGATATGATTCCACACTCTGGCCTTATCTGTCTCTTGTTTCTTTGTTCAAGAATGAATATCATTATCCTATTTGATACTTGGGTCTTGTAAATACCTTTATTTTCATTTTTTTCTACAAAGTCTCTGTACAGCTAAGATCTGACAAAGTCTAAGAACATGCTAAAATCTTTAAACAGGTCATTTGTTACAAGATGCCCCAGTGGAATATATGCTGTTTTTTTTTTGTCTTTTGTTCATCTTTGTTTTTCAGAAACAAGATCCCAGGTTGGCCTCAAACATGAACATCTTTCTGTTGAGTTGGTTTTGGGACTACAGGCATGAGTTACCACACCTAGTCACTGACATGTGATATATAGCTTTCTGAAGAAATTGTATTAATAAGAATGAAACAGCCTCAGAGTTTTGGGTGTCAAAGGACAACATACCATCTAAGAAAACAAGGGAAAGGAAATGGGGGGAGAGCAGAGAGTGGAACATGATCAGGTATTGGGTTGGGGAAAGGACTGAAGTCCTTGAGGGGCAGCAGAAAGAATGGAATCAGGCAACCTCAGGAGGTAGGAGGTTGGAGGGACCCTCTAGAATGCACCAGAGACCTGTGAGGTGAGAGACTCTCAGGACTCAAAGAGAGGGACCTTAGATGAAATGCCCTGCACTGGGGAGAGGGAATGCTTGACCTCCAGCAAGAAGACAGGGAGGTCACAACTCTGACCCATAATTGTTCCTGTCTGAAAGACCTGCAGGGATGGAACTGGAGAGGAGCCTGAGGAAATGAAGGTCTAGCGACAGGCCCAAAGTGGGATCCAGTTCAGGGGGAGGCCCCAAGACCTGACACTATTACTGAAGCTATGGAACACTCACAAAAAGGGACCAATCATGACCGTCGTCCAAAAGACCCAACAAACAGCTCAAAGAGTCAGAAGCAGATATTTGTGTCCAACCAATGGACAGAAACTGCTGACTCCTGTGGTTGAATTAGGAGAAAGCTGGAAGAAGCTGAGGAGGAGGGAGACCTTGTAGGAGGACCAGCAGTCTCAATTAACCTGGACTCCTAAGATCTCTCAGATACTGGAACACTAACCAGGCAGCATACATCAGCTGATATGAGGCCCCTAAAATGTATAGAACAAAGGACTGCCAGGTCTGGGTTTAGTCAGAGAAGATGCACATAATCCTCAAGAGACTGGAGGCCCCAGGGAGTTTACAGATCTGGTGGAGTGGGGGGTGGGAGATGGGGACATTCTTGTGGAGACTGGGGAGGGCAGGGAGGAGGTATGGGGTGTGGAACAGTCAGAAGGTGTCCTGGTAAAATCTGGAGTGTGAATGAAAGAAAGAAAGAAAGAGAAAGAAAGGAAGGAAGGAAGGAAGGAAGGAAGGAAGGAAGGAAGGAAGGAAAGAAGGAAGGAAAAAAGGAAGGAAGGGAGGAAGGAAGGAAAGAAGGAAGGAAGGAAAAAAGGAAGGAAGGGAGGAAGGAAGGAAGGAAGGAAGGAAGGAAGGAAGGAAGGAAGGAAGGAAGGGAGGAAGAAAGGGAGGGAGGAAGGAAGGAAGGGAGGGAGGGAGGGAGGAAGAAAATGTAAAAAAAAATTTTTTTCTAAGGGTTAGTTTGGTCAACAATAGGGCCAGGATGTATCAACAGCCTATAGTTTGAGAAATAGATGCTGCACATGTCTGCCTAAAATATTGTAAGATAATAAAAATGAAACATAATGGTTGAAAGAAGGTTTTCATCAAACTCCCAGATTGCAACTCTGCTCCCCACCCCATTTATTTTGGCTCTGCTTTATGCACTTTTTGATGATCCTATGTTTTCAATCTCCTTGGACAGCTCTTTAGAAAGCCATAAAGCTGCTTCAAAAAGGAGAATATTCAGAACATAAGCAAGGACATTGTCACTTGTTAGGTGACACAACTTGTGAGAAACAACAGTGTTTGCTTTTCTTCATTCCCTTTGTGGTTATTGTTTCTGGCACATGAGGAAGAAATGGAACACCAGAATAAATCAGGTTATTATCATCTTCACCAGTCAGCACCATTAGATAAGTATTGGCTGTGATGTCCTGTGTTCCTCCAGGATAGTGGCTGGCCAGCTATGGTCTCTGCATGGGTTTCGAGATGTTTCCCATGCATGGTCCATTGCAGGGCTTCCTGGTCACTGTGGGGTCTATTCTTTTAAATCAAGTCTTCAGCCTACATTGTTCTTTTTTTTACAGAACATTTTATTTGAAAGCCCAAGATGTAAAACAACTCAAAACAGCTGCTCTGTTGGAAACAGGCACACAAAGGGACACGGAGCCCCGCTTTTCCAAATCTCTGAGGACTCTGAAGACCTCAGCTGAATAGCCATTCTTATTCTTTTATCCAAGCACAGCTTAGCAATACCCTGGTTTTGCTCTGAAAGGAGAATCTGAAAGGAGAGGTAGTAATAGTAAGGTGTCTCTGCCTCTTTTTCCTCTAGTTCCATATCTGGGTCTTACGCATTTTAGATTTGATTATGTTCTATGATTATTTGGGTAATGTGTTTGGCCTAGGATTCTTTATTTCAGAGATGATGTGTTGTGATTTCCTTTAATGAAAAGCCAAAAAGTCTTATCCTCAAATCAGAAGCTGGGGGAGGGGGATTACACTTACTCTGCTCAGAGATACATCCCTGGATATAATTCTGTGCCTGGCACAAGTTGGACATTCAATAAATGTATATAAACTGAATAAATGATGATGAATCAACAAACAAGTACAAAAGTAGAGTGAGTTCAAGAAATATGAGAAAATGCCGCAAGGGATGCACTCATCGCGGTGTTCAGATCAGTGATTGTCACTAGGCATGAGTACCTCTCTCTCCTATTCCCCAATTTCAATCAATAGAGCACAAGGGGCCCCATAGTTTTCTGGGGACTCTTGAACTGCTTTTACTTAGCATTCTTTAAGCCTTCCTTCAGGTTATATTTTATATAGTATTCTCGATGATACCTTGGCAAGCCCCAACTTAAGTCAAAGGGAACCTCATGTATTCTTTTAATTTATGGAGAATTATCTTTTAGTTTCTTGGGATTTTTGTTGACCTTTTTCCCCTATGACTTACCAGAAAAGTTCTACTCTAGTGGATGAACTGGTGTTGATAATCAGCCCATAATAAGAACCTAAAGAGACTCACGTTAGGCATCTCGGCTCATGAGAACTGCAGTATCTTGACCTGTGCTCTTGTGGACAAGATCAGACACTCTCTCTTCATTGAATGAGCCTCTGATTTGCACAGATCTTCGAGCCTTTTTATCTTAAGCTCTAGCAGGCCTGTGCTACATATCTTCTGACATCCTCTGACAGTCTTATGAGTCTTTACATGAAACATGTTTTCTAAGAAATCAGGATGGCATTAAGCATTGGGTTGTTGCCTCTAAGCTGAAAAACAAATCAGGATACTTCCTCTATAGCTGTGTTCTTGCCTGGCTTTATTAGAGATGACACAGCTCCTCTGAAAGTTATAGTTATTATCAAGTGCAAAAGTCTATGTTGGTGTTTTAAAAGCATCTGTACACGAACCATAAGTTCTTTTGGTATCATAGAAGATGGAGATTATTCGCACAATAGCAGTCATGGACCACAGTTCTGGAACTCTAAACAGTATGTGTAAGTTTTTGAAGCCAAAACTTACTATTCTGATGGATGTGCTGAAAAAAAAATCTACAGTCACTTATAATTTCTATGATGTCCTTCTTCTGTAGGGGCAGGACAGGACTCTTCAACAAGATGCACACTTTGTTATTGTTTCCTCTCAGTGTACTATAAGTCTTTGTAGTTTGTATCCCAGAGATATGATTGTGCTGTCATCACTGGTGCTGATGAAGGGGGTGAGTCTTGGTCCTGATATCTAGGATATTAGATAGGGTCTAGTTTTTGAAGTTCACCAAAGTATAGCTTTTAGTAATGTTTTAATGTTTTTCTAGAGAAAAAGGAAAGACAAAATGTATATTTGTGCCAGGCCTTAAAAATTCTACATCCTCAGAGCTCCAGAACTGCTTACGCTAGAATATGAATAAATGAATGACTAATTGGATTCAACCACAGAAGGAAATACTGACAGATGCAGTACATATCAACACGTCTATTATATATCAGCGAGATCGTCAAGACATAATGTCCTCCCAAATGAACAGCACAACAGCATTTGCTGAAGCATAGTTATTTGAAATTTGACTATTTGAAATTAACTTTGTTTGGCATTGCATATAAGAGGTAATTTAATCAGTATTACATTTCAGGAAAAGAGAACAAAACAGAAATAACGTAGTACATCAGTAAAGCACATTAAGCTGTTAATGTTTCATCCACCCATTAAAAAATAGTTTCTTAGCGTCTACGTTAAACTTTACAAAGAATGCAGAGGCCTTGTGTCAACTTCTATCGAACACATACTGAATAATATAATGAAGAATAAGATAGGGGTTAAATGTCACAAAGACTATAATTATCATTTCTTGGGCTCTGTCATGCACAGCATAGCATGAATTAGCATACCTTTACAATGACCATCTAAGGATGTAAGCAGTTTTCTAGGCTTAAGGTAAGAAACTCACAGCAAAGGTTCTCTGACTGTCTGCGGAGTAGCAGTGTCAATACAGTAGCATGTCTCTTGTTAAAATGCTAATTAAGTAACAATGAAGAGTATCATATCAAGTAACCTGAGGTGGGTGGGGGAGGGTATTATTTAGACAAAATTAGTTATCAAAACTGAAACTTAATTAAAGCTGGATTTGATTTCCCAAGAAAATGAGAAGGATATTTTTTAGGTTAAAAGCCAAGAGTTGACAAAGGACAGTGTATTTAAACAGAAGTGGGACATTTTGACTAAGACAGAGGATACATATGAAGGCATAATGGGGAATCACATGCATTACACAGAAAAACATTCTTTTACTACTCTTCTCTCTGTTCTATCCATATGTCTTCCTGTTTCTACATATCAATACATTTTTAAAATTCATTTCCAAGTCCTTGCTCCTAATCATGCTGACACATTTGTCAGGAAGTCCACTATGAACTTCTTGGGGAGCACGTAACGTACAATAACTACACAAGTCTTCAGTGTGTTATTTGATAAATCTGACAATTACCCATTTCCAAAACAAACTGCCATCAGAATCCCTTGTTCCCTTGTCGGATCTTCTAGCTACTGCCTTACATGCAACAATGTGCAGGTACTTTGCGACCACAGACTGAGTACTGGGATTGCAGGCATGCAACATTATTCCCAGCCATATTTTCTGTTCCTTAAGGAGAAAATGCCTAATAGGGTTTCTGAATCATATGATAGATACAAATTATGAGACTTTCTCTCTCATTCTTAACTCCCGCTGAAATGTATTAGAGTTCTGGTCATTGTATATTGTTTCTTTGGTCAGGATCTAATTGGTAAAATGTAACTTGTGGATGAGCTGCAGAGGAGGCTCAATCTCAAGCTCCCAGCATTACTGGGGAGAAGAGCTGAGGGAGCGTGCTCTGTAGGACTCACAGGGTAGAAAATGATGTAGCCTGGAGGACACAGGGTTCTGTAGGACTCACAGGGTAGAAAACGGTTTTCAAAAGTGAGGAACTGGATGCAGAAAGAGTCTAAAAAGGTGGCTTTAATTATTCATGCACAATATAATAATGAGTTAGGCCAGAAGCAAGACAATGGATATAGAAATACAAAATATGAGAACCTCATAATGAAGTCAGCTGAAGTAGGGCTTCTGGAACGTTTCCCACTTTTGACCCCTTTTTCCTGAAATTTTTTTTTAACCTGGTATGTAGACATACAAAATATGTATAAAAGGGAATATTTACTCATAACAAATAATAAAATGATATTTGAAAAGTTTTGGTAGTCAAAATGTTTTACCAACTATAAAAAACAAAAGTCAAGCATGCATTTTGATGAATGTGATTGTTTATTTTATATACATAATTAACCCTTGATTGAATATTAGTTGCTATCAGATATATCTTCAATATCTTCAATATTTTTCAGGGTAGATCAGTATTCTGGTTTTATAACTGTCAGTGCTAAGAATGCCATTTTGCATAAGTGTACTGTACAAAATGGTGGAAGTAAGCATGAATGCTTCTCAGAAGTGGCTGGGAGTCCCATCCTAAACCCATGCCAAATGCATTGAGCAATGTTTTCATAAAAAAATTTGTCAGTAAGTCGAACAGCAATTAAAAAATAACAGTTTAGCAAAGTATGATCCAAAGATATTCTAATTTTGTGTTTATGTGCTAAAATTTGATGATATGAAAATATTGCAAGATTTTGTTTTCTGTAATCAAACCATAAAGATTTTATAAAAGCAGAAACATTTGTTTGTACAGAAAAATTTGGTGTTTCTAGTATACAGTTGTCTAGAATATTAGTTAAGGTGCTGGAGACAGTGTTCACTGGTATTACATAATGTGATGATATGGCGTTCAGCGTAGTGTATACATCATGTGTTTCGAGCTAAGGCTAAAGTGAAGTTATGAAATACAACATAGAAGAGTGCTCCCCAAAATACTTTATACTCACTACACATTTGATTTTGAATTATTCTCCATGTTTAGTAATGCAATACTTCATTGGGCATAGGTCACATTTTCAATAAAGGCAAGTTAAAACAAGTTATGGGACTACTTGCTTGCTGATTACAAGCATCCACAGATCAATGAACTGGCTAGCTGCAAGGTGTGAAAGCACTAACACAGGAATTGGTTAGTGCATAGTTGACAGCAAATGTCAACTATGGGGATGCTCTTCCCTGTTTATATGTATGAACTGGAACAGCAAAGCCCCTCATCTGCTATAGAAAAGATCCATCAGTAATTTACCTATGCAGAACTATTTACATGAATTGTGTTCTTTACAATGTTCTTGTATTTGCTTATTACATCTGTTTTCTGTTCAATGCCTTTTTTAACCTTTCCATTTTTATTAACTCAATGGAGACAGATAAATTATTATCTGACCTGCATATTCTCTTTGGTTGACTGCTATGGCTCAACCCCTCACATTTATGATGAAATACACTACAGTACTCATGAGAAAAATATGGATTTCATAGCATTATGAGCAATATTAACTCAAGTAGCATACAAATGATTACAGTAGACTTTACACATTGAGACTGTTGTGAACTACTCTATTATATGTAACTGATAGCTCCATAAACTTCTTGAAAAACATTTAGAAAGAAAAAAATAAAGAATTATGTCTTGTACCAGATGTTTTATCTCCCAAGATTAGCCTATGATGAATTATATAATTTAAATCAAATATATTTGTGAACTTTCTGTTATAACACCAAGATATTTGAGATAATCAACTTAATTAATAAAGTTTATTCTGCCTTATGGTTTCAGACCATAGTAGGGAGGTCCCTCCCTTTGGGCCATGGGACATGAGTACTACATTACAGGTAAGTTCACCTTGTTGTACAGAGGGTGTGTGATTCTAACAGCCCCTTCAAGAACACCTGTCTGTTTGAGAAGAAAAGTTCAAACAGGAGTACTTCTCATAAAAATTCTACAACCTCCAAATAGTACCAAGGTCATAGCACCAAACCTTCAACACATGTGTCATTGGGGAACATTTATCCAAACCATGAACAGTAGATGAAACTACTTGCCACAGCTTCAATTTTATCATCCAGAACATCAAATTTATAAAACCTAAATATATAAAGTAGGAGAAAGTTAATGGAGCAGTATAAGATTATTTATAAATTATATGTGCAAGATAATCAAATTGAAGACTCTTGATAGTTAAAAGTAATTTAAAAGTAAACACCACAGGCTGAGTAAAATGAAAATAAGCAATTTTCTAATAAAAAAAATTTGAGAGGAAAAGCCATTGTGGTGATTTCTGAAAGAAAAACGTCATGTTTTCTCCAACATCACATTTCTGAGGGATTTGAAATAGCTACTTAACTTTCTGCATGTTGCACTTCATAGCAAAAACAGAGCCTCAGGATGTGATGATGAAAGCTTTAGCCGACTGGAGCCTAGCCTAAGGTGACAGCTTACTGACCCTGATTGCCATTGGAAACACCATGCTGGCGGGCCCAATAATATGCATAACAAAACCTAAGAAGTGTACTTTTATTTTTTTATTAATTAATTCATTTATTCAGTTTACATCCTGATCATAGCCCTCTTCATTCATCTCAACCAGTCTAACTCTCCCATTCCCTTCCTCCACTCTCTTCTCTCCTTCTCTGAGAAGGAGAAGCTGCCACCATCACCACCTCCTCTGGGTACCAGCCCACCCTGGTCCATCAAGTCTCATTAGGACTAAGTGCATCCTTTTTCACTGTGGTCAACAAGGCAGTCCAGCTGAGGGAAAATGATCCACTGGCAGTCAACAAAGTACCAGTCAGAGACAGCCCTTGCTCCAAACACTGGGGGAAGGACGTGAAGACTGAATACATCTGCTACAAATATGTAGGGGGCCTAGGTCCAGTCCATGCATGTCCTTTGGTTGGTGGTTCAGTCTCTATGAGCCCCATGGACCCAAGTTAATTGGCTCTGTAGGTGTTCTTGTGGTGCCCTTGACCCCTACAGGTTGCTCAGTCCTTCTCCTGGCTCTTCCACATGATTCCCTGAGCTCTGACAATTGCCATCTGAGAGGCTTCTTCTAGCTTCATCTAGCAGCTGATGGAAACAGTTGCAGCAGTGTACTTTTAATTCACATTTATACAGACAAGGTATTTTTAAATGTACGAACGAATAGCTCTGGTATAGTTTAATAGCAAATGGTTTAACTGGTAAAAATAGAAGAACACACATATTAAAGAAAAGGAGAATATTATAGTGAACTTATAATTTAAACACTATTCATTCGCATCCTCTGTTCTACTTCAAATCAATAATATGATTGATAATACTTAAGTTGTGTTAATTTTGATGGAAAGGGTTATTTTGTATTTGAAAATTCATATACATAATTTGTATAAGAACAATAACATTTACTCTATTTTGGGTTGAAATGTAAATGTATTTTGGGTTGAGCTATACTAATGCATGACTTTTAATATAACTAGTTCGCATTTATAACTTCACAGTGACTGAGTACCATGTAGATTTAGAGCATCCATGCATCTGTAGGTCTCTTTTGTGGTTCTCTCCACATTGTATCCTGTCTCTGCCCTGCTATGCCTAGGACAGGTGCTGCTAATCTAAATACTTTGGAGGCAAAACTGTCCTTATTGATTGCATGTGACTACAAAACAGGCTTTGGGAAGCTTTGTCACTCAAAGGATGCCTGTCTCTACTCTAGGCTGTCTGGATTATGCGGATGTCTCCCCTGTAGTTTTCTTCCTCTATGACTCTGCTTCACACAGCACAGATGTTTCTCCTATTGTTTCTACATGGTGATTTTTCAAGCAGCTTCATAGACAGATATTTCCAGATGTGTTCCCCATTCCTCCGGACAGACCTTTTCTCCTTACAAAGAGCAGATCACACTGCTGCTCAGGCTTTTGATCCATTGACTCCAGAAAAAACAAACAGGACTCTATTGATGTTGTGTTTTGGGGGGCTTTGGAAATAACATTCACAATAAGTGTCCTCTTTGCTCTTTGAAACACTATTGGCAGATGTTTTCGATGGAATCCCCCACCCAAGAGTTTTTATTCTCAACCCAGAGTCTGTTTTTGGTGGGAGGATGAATTAATATGGTTCAGTCTCTTTGTTCGTTTTCACTTACTTATTTTAGAGCTGTATTTACCTTAATTGTGAGATTAACGTTTTTATCAAATTAATATCTAGTTCATTGGTACTGATAAAAGGTAGTTCATGTTAGGTGATACATGCTTATTCACAAAAGAGAATAATTTTTTACTTTAATATATTTTTACTTTACTATATATTTTTTATTTACAGAAAATCATGAGCCTGCATTTTTTTGGTACTTTAATTTTTTCTCCATACATCTGCTCATCCAGCCGTCTTCTCTTCCATTTCTACTTGACTATTTAGTACCTAAAAGCTAGACTTCTCAGATGGCTACCTTGCTGATATGCAGGCAGAGGAGCTAGAGCCTGTGGTCCAAAGAAGCCCAGGATGTTGAGTTATACATGGGGTTCAGTGTGAGCAATTTGATGACAGTCTCTGCAGAACCTGAAAGAAGACAGAAAGAAGCAGAAGTTGAGTGAGCCACATCAAGATGCTTTAAACAACTTTCAGATTTTGCCCAAATTTATGACAGATAATGAACTGTTGGTGACTTAAAAAGCTCTTTTGTGTCATATGAACAATAGATGTTTTATAAAACAATACTGGCCCAGGGCATGCTTTTATTGCCTCTTTGAAATAGACAATTGTGGAACATTTTAGACTGTAATATTTTACAGAGAAACTAAAAACTCAAAAAAAATTATCCACAGAGATTCTCCAATTTTAATTATTTGATAAGCAGAAATACATCTTTCCTGTTGCCAGTCCTATTAGCCCAACTATTGAGAAGAATAAATGGGGTAATTAATACACAATAAAATCTTCTTGGGAAAATGGTCTGGTACTTTTTTCAAGAAATTTGTATCTGCTTTTAGACTTTTATATTAAAGTTTTTATTCCAGTCTCCTAAATAATTCTCACATCACTCTCTTGAGAAGGAGTAATAGTATTGAATTTAAGTGAATAGGGAAACACGGATTAAGAATATGGGAAGACCTCGTAACTTAGGCAGGACCTTGAGTACTTGCTCTAATCTGCTCTGTGGATGTAGAACCAGAGAATATTCTCAGAGTGGAAGCCACTAACTCACGAGAAACCTAAGAGGTCACAGGTTTGCTTCTGTGTTGGAAGGAATTAAAAGGGCCCTAAACGCATGTAACTTGTTCTGATACTAGCCGACCAGCTTCAGGAATAGTTCTAGAAGGTATATTTTCAAGTTAGCAAAGAGGAAGTGACATCTTTGGAATGATGTAAAATCTGGGGTAAAGTGGTGACTCATTTCTAGAAAGTCTGTAAAGACAACCCCACCTTAAGGCAAGAAGGAGGAGAAGGAGGAGGAGGAGGAGGAAGAGGAGAAGGAGGAAGAGGAGGATGAAGATGAGGAGGAGGAGGAAGAGGAGGAAAAAGAAGAGGAGGAAAAGAGGAGGAGGAGAAGGAGGAGGAGAAGGAGGAGGAGGAGAAGGAGGAAGAGGAGGAGGAGGAGGAGAAGGAGGAAGAGGAAAAAGAAGAGGAGGAAAAGAGGAGGAGGAGGAGGAGGAGAAGGAGGAGGAGGATGAGGAGGAGGAAAAGGAGGAGAAGGAGAAGAAGGAGGAGGAGGAGGAGGAGGAGGAGGAGGAGGAGAAGGGGGAGGAGAAGAAGAAGAAGAAGAAGAAGAAGAAGAAGAAGAAGAAGAAGAAGAAGAAGAAGAAGAAGGAGGAGGAGGAGGAGGAGGAGG
>JADRCD010208597.1:19570-47474 GCA_019843815.1 Montemys delectorum | reverse complement strand
GTGTGTGTGTGTGTGTGTGTGTGTGTGTGTGTGTGTGTGTGTGCCTTTGTGTATAAGGAAGGGCACCCATGATCCCTGGAAGTGGAGTTGCAGGCATTTCTGAGCTATCCAACATGGATTCTGCCATTCAAATGTGGGTACTCTGGAAGAACATTGAGCACTCTTAAAAATTGTCTCATCTCTTTGTTTCTTAAGAGAATAGTATCTCAAAAGTCTATCTAGTATTTATAGGTCAAAAATGCCTTTTTTTATAATGAGGAAAATTTACATTAAGAAAAAAATTGGGTCATCATTTCTATATATTCTCCTTCTAATCTTCTCAACTGCCTGCCATGTCTTCCAGTCTTCTCATACTTACTCTTTTGGTGTGCAGAAGTAAGTGGATGGTCATGTCCACTAAGGAAGTGAAGTGTCAAAATAAGGAAGATATGCAGACCATGAGTAGAGAGGCCAGATGTTTAGCTTCAGGGTCTACAGATGAAGTAGTTGCTAATGTCACAGACTATATTCCTGGCTGTCTATTTGCAGACATCCTCTGTATCTCTCCAGGGATCTTAAGTTCTCTCTATTGTAAACTAATAATTCTCAAGAGCATTTCAGTTGGATGTTCTGAAAATTCTAAAGACTTCCAGTGCCCTGCCAATTTTTGGAGAAGTATCAGGAAGCCAGGCAAGAGTATAAGAAGTAGAGTACAAGATTAGTGATGGATGTAATAAGGACACATGCTCCACAGTGTTCATTGCAGCCTTATGTATAATATCCAGAAACTGGAAACAACCCAGATGTCCCTCAACAGAGGAATGGATACAGAAAATGTGGTACAACTACACAATGGAGTACTACTCAGCTATTAAAAACAATGAAGTTATGAAATTCTTAGGGAAATGGATGGATCTGGAGAATATCATCCTGAGTGAGGTAACCCAATCACAAAAGAACACACATGGTATGCACTCTCTGATAAGTGGTTATTAGCCCAGAAGCTTGGAATACAGGAAGAACAACCCACAAACCACAAGAAACTTAAGAAGAAGGAAGACCAAAATGTGGACATTTCATTTCTTCTTAAAAGGGGTAACCAAATACCCACAGAAGGAGTTGCAGAGACTGAAGGAAGGACAAGCCAGCCTAATATAGCTGTCTCCTGAGAGGCTCTGACAGTACCTGACTAATACAGATGTGGAAGCTCATAGCCATCCACTGAACTGAGTACATGGGCCCCAATGAAGGAGTTAGAGAAAGGATCTATGGAGCTGAAGGGTTTGCAGCCCCTTAGGGCGAACAACAATATGAACTAACTAGTACCCTCAGAGCTCCCAGGGACCCAACCACCAATCAAGGACTATACATGGTGGGACTGATTGTTCTGGCAGCATGTGTATAGTAGAGGACTGCAAAGTCGATCATCAATGGGAGGAGAGGCCCTCGGCCTTGTGAAGGTTCTGTGCCCCATTGTAGGGGAATGTCAGGGCCAATAAGTGGGAGAGGGTGGGGTGGCAGGCATGGGGAGGGGGGAGGCAACAGGGGTTTGTTTTTGTTGTGTTTGTTTGTTTGGTTGGTTTTTGGAGGGGAAACTGGGAAAGGAGAAACTTACATGTAAATAAAGAAAATATCTAATAAAAAAAAAAGATTAGTGAGGGTATATAGCATCTAGGGGACACAGAGACTTGATCTTTTCCAAGGCAGTTTCCTTCTTTTGGGAGCTTATGGACAATGGAGATCCTCAGGCTGGGAACATTACATTTATTCAGATGGCAAACATTTGAGTTTCAGTTTGTCAGCATTTTTACCACACAAAACTTGCTGGCCACTGTTTCAGTAATACTAATAGAGTCCATCTCTAGCCAGAAAAATTTTATATGTGACCTAGGATTCCTCTGTGGTAACTTATGTAGAAAAGCATGGGATAGGTCAGCAAACCAGCTCTGGTGGTACTCTCCTGCCTTAGAGATTGATTTACAATTGGACATAAATTTGGTTCCCATCAAGTAATAGGTTTGAAAAGCTTCAGTGTAGATATATTCCTTATGCTAGAGGTGACCCTCAGAAAGCTTAATGTTGGGTAATTTCCTAAATCTGTCCTGCTACCACTTGAACCCAAAAAAGATGTTCAAAGAAATTTAAGATGATACCAGATATGATGTCAGGAGTTTCTGGATCATGTAGGACTGAAGTCAGCAATGCTTGAACATTTTAGTTATGTCAGTATATCTCTTTATTTGTTCAAACCAGTTTTTAGTCGGTTCATTTGTCACTTATATATTACCCTACTAATTCTAAAGACACAGAGTCCCCATCTGAAAATTCTTTAAGAATATATTATTACATTGATTTCCAGGTGTGAGGATGACTTCCTGCTGTGATAAACTAATAAAAAAGTCAGTTTTCTTCACTAATGCCTTGATTGTTTAACTGTTATCGTTCTCTTATGAAGAACCATTATGTTTATATGGGAAATTGTTCTTGCTTTAATTTGCTTATTTTCTTTGATTTATTATTAAACATCTATTCTGTATTTTATACCAAATATAAGGTCCTAGCTCTTTGATTTTAATGTGCTTTCTGAAACAATTCCATGATTTTCGAATGCTACTTATCCTAACAGACACAGCATGTTTTCTAATTGTGTAGTTTCCTTTAAACAGCCTTATGGGAGGAGGGCATATGTCAAAACCTTGTCAGGACTCCCTTACAAGGAGTTCACAAATGCGTCCAAATGGAGTTGGAAAGTTACTATGAGACAAAGCTAGCATTTGGACTCAAGTAGAGAATCACTGTGTTAGTTGGAGTTCTCTAGAGGAACAGAACTAATAGAATGAATATATACATACATTCAAAATAGAAATAATATATATTTAAAGGGGATTTCTTAAATCAGCCTACAGGCTGTGGCCTATCTAGTCAACCAATGAATGTCTCAGAACAGAATGGGCAAGAATCTGTTAGTTATTCAGTCTACAAGGCTGGATGTCTCATCTACTCTTCGGTCTATGTTAGAATCTTAAAGAAATGTATTCTAATGCCTCAGAAGGATAGTAGATGAACTTGCCAATAAGAATGAGGAAAACAGGCAAAAAAGCAAAAGGTTCTTTCTTTCCTGTGCAATGTGAGCTGTCTGCAGAAGGTGTGGGCCAGATTTAAGGTGGGTTCTCCTACCTCAAATGATCTAGGTTTAGGGTGGGTCTATGCATCTCAAATGATGAAACCAATAAAATTCCTCACAAATTGTAGTAGACTCCAGATGTACTCATGTTGACAAACAAGATTAGCTCTCACAATAACTTATTTAATTAATTATGTTGACATACTCAAATAAATCATGAGAAACAACAAAACAGAATACTAAGTTATACCTAAATTAATAATGTACTTAATCTCTTTCTCTCTGTGGTGTGTATGTGTGTGCGTGTGTGTGTGCACATGTGTACACATACACACCACAGTGTATATGTGGAGGTCACAATATAACTTGGGGGAGTCAGTTCTTTACTTCCATCTGGGCATCAAACTCAACTTATCAGGCTTGGCAATAGCTATCTTTACTCAAAATCATATCACTGGTTAAATAATATACATTTTAATAAATAAAATTATTAATATAAATTTGAAAACAATGCTGATAATAATTTGTGGGTGAAAAGATTTATAAATAAATAAAGTATTAAAATTCTAACCTGGAAAATCCACTGAAGGAAAAAAAGGAGGAATCTCATTAGAATGAAGTGGAAATGTAAATGCAATAGTCATACAGGTTAAACATGAAAGCCAATAAGCACATGAAAGGATCTCTAATTCTCAAGAAAACACACACACACACACACACACACACACACACACAAACACACACAAAACTCATGGGCTTTTACTTTGAATGCAGTTGACTGGCCATTAAACAAAATGACTAAAGATTCGTAATAACTTCTGATGCATAAAAAAATCACAAAAAAACAAAAAAATAAAACAAAACAACAGCTGCCAAAAGCCATACTCTGAGATAATACAGAATATAAAATGTATTTTGATTGCCTGATTTTGGAAAATTAATATTAACTTTTAAAATTCAAAGTTTGAATGCCCTTCAAGCCAAGAAATCTTACTTTGTGAAGTCTATTTTTTTAAACACATATAAACATGGGATGCAATATTACCCATAATTGAGATAACTTGAGCATAGACAAAAGCAACTCAAAGAAAAAAGGCTTATTTCAGCTCACAGTTGGAGGACATAGTCCATTATGGTGGGGAAGTTCTGGCATCTGGAACTTGAGACTTAAGTTGCCTCTGCAGTTAGGAAACAGAAAATAGTGAATGGTCATTCAACTAATCTTCTCCTTTTTAAATACTCCAGGGTGTGAGTACAGAGAATGGTACCACACTTTTGGAGGGTGGGTTTTCCCATCTCAGTTAACCTAATCACAATAATTTCATAGGTGTGCCCAGAATCTAATACAATCTATATAATCCCTCACAAGTATACCCAGGGGCTTATCTCCTATAGAGCAGGTCAAGTTGATAATATTAACCACAACAATAACCTAATAAGTTGTATATTAATCGTTATATTACCAATTTGATGGCAAAAATAAACATATAGAATAAGTTCTTATGGAAGGCAAAATGTTTGCAGAAATTTTAGGGCCTATAGAACACGAATTTTGGTATAGAAATTAACGAGTCAGTCTTCTCTATGCATGTTGATTTGGGAAGGTGTCTCTGATATATTTCCAACCTGAAAAGCAAGCACAAAAGCATAGAGAAGTTTGTGACACAAAGGTACAAGCATTGATTGCATAAGGGACGTGAAGGTGGAGAATTCGGGTAGTATGTTCCCCTTGTAGACCTAAGACTTACTTGATGTGTAAAAGCAGGTACATTCTGGGAGAATGAACTTTTAAGAAAATTTTTCTTCCCGCGTGTGCATTTTCTGTTCCTCAAAGCCGATGTGCAGATTGACCATGGAATTCTTTTTCAAGCCCATGAACAGAAAACAACCATATATCTTTCTGAATAATTTGTTCTGTAAAATAAACAGCAGAACAACAACAATAACAACAACAACAACAACAAAAACCCCAATACCTGTGCTATCAATCTTAACCACTTTAGGAGTTTTCATCTTACTGTTTTTGGAAGCATTCAGAGTCTTAATAGTACAAGATGTTTTACCGCCCCAGAGAGGGTTGTTTCTTAGCTTTGATTAATTTTCTTGTTCCTGTTTTGGCCATACTCTGTTGTTAGGTTCTGGCACACTGGAGACTGTATTCTTTAGTCAACTACTTTGCTGCGCTGACTCGACTTCGTAACTGTGTGTCCTGGGGCATACCATTTCATTGTAGCTGAGCGCCTGCTTTCTCAACTGGAAAGGGAAGCAAGCAGTATGCACTGTTCACCTCAGGATCAGAGGGCTGACATCATATACAGAGGGCTCAGGATCAGAACTCAAAGGCACCGAGGAGAGTAAGAACGACATTAACTGCCTCTTCCTGGATACTTCTCCAGGTTGCATGTTACCTTTCCTTTACTGAAATTACATCAAACCCAATTTAATTCAGATTTAACAAAAAGTGGGTTTTGAATTAATATGTGCTGCAACTGAGATCAAATAGGAAGAGAATATATTTGGAAAGAAACAACTCTGCCCACAAGCAGGGCAAGCTCCGGAAAATGGTGTACACATCTCCCTTTAGCACTCTTCTCTGGTGCATGCTGACCTACTCAGAACAGTGTCTTATAATGGCATCTGAATTTTAGTGGCTGGGGTACAGTGTGGCGCAGTCCTCGTTATATATGCAGTGTTCATTCTAACGTTGATGGGAGATCTAGAAATGAAATGTGTTGTTTCAAGGTACAAGGATACAGCATGGTTTATAGGCAGCCCGCAGGATTGCCAATCTTAATAGGCATTAGAGAGTAGAACCCTGCATCTGACCAGATGAGCTGTTTACAGCTTTCACTCCCCCTGTGGACTAGCGGCTCTAAATCAATGCCTCCTTAGTTTTGTAGTTAATTAAGCAAGGATGTACAATCGAGACAGGGCAAGATGGGATTGTAGATAACACTCTCTTATTTGTGATATTTCCTGTGTGTCCCTTGCTTTTGATAGCTTCACCAAGAAACACCCTTCGAAGACGCAATGGTAACTGGCTTGACTTTCCATCTTCTCATTCCTATGAACCTTAGGACACAACTTACGCATTTGTCTTAGGAATAGCACCAGAAGGCACATTCCTTTTCCAGATGTCTGATCTGCAGCTCCGTAGTGACTTGCACAGGCTCCAGAAATTCCCACACAAACTCAACAAGGTATCTGCCTGAAAGCCCTGCATCTTCTCTCTATGAGGTACACACCCTCCGGTGTGACTAATCTGAAACAAGCAAAATGTTCCACCAGCCCTTTGGGAATAGCTGCTTCTTGCTTCCATGTCTTCATTCTGAAGAGTCCTTTGTGCCTCAATCCTTCAAAAATCTCTCTAACCATTCTACTGCATTCTGTCCTCAAATAACTGCAAGAATGTGTTTGTTTTGCTTCATCCAGGTTGACAGAGCACTGAAATAAGGGACAAAGTATTCCACAGGCTACCTGGAAGTTTTGTGTGGCTGTTTGCTTTTGTTTGTTTGTTTGTTTGTTTTTTTCCTACTAAGCCAACAGTCAAAATAAGCTAGCTTTGCCTGTCCTAGAGCAAGCGATAACTATGATAAAGCACCAAGGGTCTAGGTGAAAGAGATGGAGAAGGAAAATGTTCCTTTCTTCACTTCAAATAGCTGCTTTCTATTTGCTTCTATTATGCATATACATAGCATTTCGGGCTAAAGGGCTGATACCCTTACCTGTTTATTTGCTTTGCTTTGGAGGACTATAATAAGCTAACATATCTTTATGATTAAAGCAATCTTTTAACTGACACCAGGAGCACATTCTCCACTTTCGAAATATTGATGGATTTTATTTGTATTTTTCTTAACACATTCACTCTATTCTACTTAACATTAATGTTTGTGTTATATATTTCATCCCTACAGCACTGTCTTCTCTGGGAAGGTAAAATGATACAGTTCTGCATCATTGAATATCAGTGAGCTAGAAGTCCACAGAAGGAGTCATTACTTCTCTGCTGGATTAATGTGCACAAGTTGCTTACCCCTCCTTTAACCTACTACATTTTAACATAAGGATAATGATACTTATATTATATAAGCTGCATGAAAATTTGGTGCTAAAAAGAAAAAAAGAAAATTTGGTGCTTAAGTAGAATCGTCAATGTTTTTCTGATCAGTTGTTTGGTAAGGCTTCCATTTTTGTGCTTCCTGGTTAGTACTTCCACTCACTTGGCATTTAGTTAGCATCTGGTTAATTGACTTAGGTGCTCTGGTTACTATTGTTGAACGGATAACCACCCAGAAATGTGGGGCTTAAGTAGTAACCAAAGGAATTTTTCCTGAATTGCTTTGCATCTTATTTATGTCTTTATGATCTACATGCAACTTTCTATATAAAACTAACCAAAGCATAGGTCTCTTTGGGTTCTTTGCTATGTAAAAATTAGTTTTCTTTCTAGTACCACAATTAAATTGATAGTCTCATTTATGCCCTTTGTTGAAATATTCATTACTGGGTTTTTTCCTTATATTATGTGAACAAATAAAATAACAGTCTCTAACTAAGTAGAGTTGGAACCCTGCTAGTGGGAGACGAAATGTCAGTCAGTGGGACATGGCACCAGCTTTCCAGCTCTAAGACCCTCTTGCCAATTCACACCAATATGTTAAAAGCTTTCCCCTAGAGAGCACTAAGGTGAAATGAAGATTAATCTTGGGAAATGACTAGAGAGAATGTTTATAAGATGTAAAGGCCTAGCTATCATGGGAGCAATATGCTCATTCACAGGTATTTAATTAAGGCCTTTGGATATCTAATAATAATGCAAGTCCTCCATGTGTTGGTTCATTCCTGAAAAGTAGAGACCACCCAAAATTAATTCTAGATGAGAAACATATTTCAAAATGAAGGTTTTACTGTAAAGTGGTTACAAATAACATGTAATCAAAAGTGGTGAGAGCTTCTGACCTTAGCATCACGTGCATTACTCTTCAATACGTGCCGCAACTTCTTCTTTCTAAAGCCCTCAAAATATATGAGATTTTCCCTGTAATATAGGAAAGGCAAACAGTATCTTTCCTATATTTGGATACTTAAGCAGTGAAGTGCTGCAGTTACGTCATCCTAGATACACAAAGAGATGTATTTCTGCAGTTGAAGTTTTGACTTGCTTGTGGGTAAAAAGCCATGTACTTCTTACTCTCAAAGTTTGGTTTAAAAGGACAGTATTTATTAATTGACAAAGGTTTCTCTTTATAGTTTATTTATGTATGAAGGAGGCTGATGTTTGGAATAAGGGTGCTGTAACACAAGGGAAACCTTTCAGGGGTCAACATCAATAATGCACAGGGAGTGAAGCAAACAAAACAATGCAAAACAAAACAAACAACCCCCCCCAAAATGCTGGTTACTACAATAATCATACCCCCAAGAAAATTTTCTGTAGTATCAAAATAAAGTTGAAAGTCTCCGTTCTCTAATGGGAAGGAGACAACTGTGAATTGTGTAATACTTTAAAATAATATTTTTATATATTAATTACAAGGCATTTCTTTATAAAGTAGTAAGAAATAAATGCATGTATACAGGGTTTTGCTAAAGTACTGATGCACATCTGTGCATACAGGAAGCTCTTGAGCTAATCCAAAAATCTACTAAGAGCTCGTAGAGCTCATAAAATGTTACTGGAAGCCTTGTCACAATAGTGGATGGTTAAGATCTCATGCATCAATATCACAAGAAAAGGAAGGCAGCACAAAGGGCTGGCTTGAAAAAAATCTCAAATCAAATCCAACTGTCCCTATGTCAGTCATGGTTTAAAGTCTATTGTATTTCTTCCCAGTCCAATAGTAAATTGGGAAAAGTTACTTCTGTGTTAACATTTTTGTTAGCATAGAATAATTGTATAAAATGATCAGTTCCCATACACTGCTGTTATACGTGCATGCACAACTTTCATGAAATTCACCCTCCTCTTAACCATATCTCATCCTTTCTCCCCCTTTCCTGAACTCCTTTCATCCTATCTAGCAATGTCTCTTTATGTCCTTGTCCTTTTGTTTGTTTGTTTCCATAGTCTACATGTGAGAGAAACGTTGTGCAACTTATTTTGCAACTGGGTCTAATTTAACTTAACGTGATCTTCAGTTGCATTCATGACACTGTAAGCATTTCATTCTTAATGGATAAAACATATTGCATGAATATCATTGTGTATAAGTATATTTTCTTTATCTGTTCATCGTTGATGAGTACCTGAGCTGATTCCATAGCTTATCTTATTGTGAATAGCACTACAATAAACATGAGTGTGTTTTAAAAAAACAACAACAACAAAAAGCTTTCTCTTGAGAGGTTCTGCCAGTGCCTGACAAATACAGAAGTAGATGCTCACCACCATCCATTGGACTGAGCAAAGGGTCCCCAATGAAGGAGCTAAAGAAAGGACCCAAGGAGCTAAAGGGATTTACAGCCCCATAGGAGGAACAACAAGATGAACTAACAAGTACCTTCAGAGCTCCCAGGGACTAAACCATAAACCAAAGAGTACACATGGTGGGACTCATGGCTCCAGCTGCATATGTAGCAGAGGATGGCCTAGTCAGTCATTAATGGGAGGAGAGGCCCTTGGTCCTAAAACCTATCTAGAAGCTACCCACCTTGCTCCTGTGAGAACCTGATTCTTTAACTCTCTAGCCTCAACATATTCTCCTCTAGAAGCTGGAGCAGACTCTTCCTTTTCTTGATACTCTGTTCATATTTCTAGAAATCGTGTCATTTTTGTCTTTTATGTAGAGGTATTCATAAATGCAGATTATTAAAGTAAATGAGATATGCTGCAAACACATATAGGCTGTGGGAAGAATAGAGAAGAGGATTCATAGAGATGTGTGTTATGTTCTTTAACATATGACCATTTTTTGTTTATTTTCAATTTTTACCATTTTATTTTATCTACATTTCAAGTGCTATCCACCTTCCCAGTTTCCTCTCCATAAACTTCCTATGCTCTCCTCTCACCTCGCCTCTATAAGGATACTCTCCCACCCACCTACCCAATCTTGCCTCAGTGTCCTAGCATTCCCCTATGCTGGGTCAGAAGCCTCCACAGGACCAAGGGGCTCCCCTCCCATTGATGCCAGATAAGGCAATCCTCTGCTACATATCCAGCTGGAGCCATGGCTATCCCCTATATACTCTGTGGTTGGTGGTTTAGTCCCTGGGAGATTGGGGGGGGGGTCTGGTTGGTTGTTGTTCTTCCTATGGGGTTACAAACCCCTTCAGCTCCTTCAGTCCTTGCCTTAAGTCCTCCATTGGAGTCCCTGAGTTCAGTCCAATGTTTAGCCGCAAGCATCCATATCTATATTGGTCAGGCTCTAGTAGAGCCTCTCAGGGGACAACTATACCAGGCTCCTGTCAGCAAGCACTTTTTGGTATCATCAATAGTGTCTGGGTTTGGTGTCTGCAGATCGGATGGATAACCTAGGTGGGGCAGTCTCTAATGGCCTTTCCTTCAGATTCTGCTCCACTCTTTGTCCCTGCATTTCCTTTTGACAGGAGGAATTGTGGATTAATATTTTTGGGTGGGTGGCCCCATGCCTCAACCGAGGCCATGCCTATCTACTGGAGATGGTCTCTACAAGTTCTATCTCCCCTTTGTTGGGTATTTTAGCTAATATCCTCCCTGTTGGATCCTGGGAACCTCTTGGGTCTCTGGCATCTGAAACTTTCTAGAGGATACCCTCTGTTCTACCTCCCCCAGTGCTACAAAACTCTGTTCAAATTTCTGACCCTCTGTACTTCTCCCACATCTCCTCCCATATCTGAACAGGCCCAGATCCCCTTCTCTCTCTACTTCCCAAGATTATTTTCTTTCCCTTTCTGAATAGGACTGTAGCATCCACACTTTGGTGTGGTTTTCCTTCTTCTTGAATTTTATATGGTCTGTGAGTTGTATCATGGGTATTCTGAGGGTTTTTTGTTTTGTTTTGTTTTGTTTTGTTTTGGTTGGTTGGTTTTTTTGGCTAATATCCACTTATTAGTGAGTATATATACCATGTGTGTTCTTTTTGATTGGGTTAACTTACTTAGGATGATATTATTTTCAAGTGCCATCCATTTGCCTGCAAATTTCATGAAGTCATTGTTTTTAATAGCTCCATTGTGTAAAATGTACCACATTTTCTGTATCCATTCTTCTGTTGAGGGACATCTGGATTCTTTCCAGCTTCTGCTATTATAAATAAGGCTGCTGTGGACATAAAGGAGCATGTGTCCTTGCTATATGTTGGAGCATCTTTTGGGTATATGCCCAGGAGTAGTATAGCTGGGTACTCAGGTAGTACCATGTGCAATTTTCTGAGAAACCACCAGACTGATTTCCAGAGTGGTTGTACCAGCTTTCAGTCCCACCAACAATGGAGGAGTGTTCCTCTTTCTCCACATCCTCACCAGCATCTGTTGTCACCTGAGTTTTTGATCTTAGCCGTTCTGACTGGTGTGAGGTAGAATCTCAGGGTCATTTTGATTTGCATTTCTCTAATAACTAAGGATGCTGAACATTTCTTTACATGCTCAGCCACTCGAGATTCCTCCATTGAGAATTCTCTGTTTAGTTCTGTACTCCATTTTAAATAGGATTATTTGGTTCTCTGGAGTGTAACATCTTGAGTTCTTTGTATATTTTGGATATTAACTTTCTATCAGATATAGGGTTGGTAAAGATATTTTCCCACTCTGTGGGTTGCCATCTTGTCCTATTGACAGTGTCCTTTGACTTACAGAACCTTTCAACTTTATAAGGTTACATTTGTCAATAATTTATCTTACAGCATGAGCCATTGGTGTTCTGTTGAGGAAATTTTCCCCTGTGCCAGTGTGGTTAAGGTTCTTTCCCACTTTGTCTTCTATTAGACTCATCGTATCTGGTTTTATGTGGAAGTCCTTGATCTAGGAGTTTTCTTGTGGAATTTTTTGGGTCATTTAAGTATCCTATCAGATCATCTGCAAAAAGTGATATCTTTACTTCCTTCTTTCCAATTTGTATTCCTTTGGTCACTTTTTTTTTTTTTTTTTTTTTTTTTGCCTAATTGCTCTGGCTAGTACTTCAGGTATTATTTAAATAAATAGGGGGAAAGTGGGCAACCTTGTCTTGTCCCTGTTTTACTGGGATTGCTTCAAGTTCCTTTCATTGAGTTTGATGTTGAGTATTGGTTTAATATATATTGCCTTTGTTATATTAAGGTATGGACCTTGAATTCTTGATCTCTCCAATACTTTTAACATGGAGGGGTATTGTATTTTGTCAAAGGCTTTTTCAGCATCTTATAGAATGATCATGTGGCTTTTTTCTTTGAGTTTGTTTATATAGTGGATTATATTGATAGATTTCCATATATTGAGCCATCCTTGCATTCCTGGGATGAAGCCTACTTGATCATGGTGAATGATCATTTTGATGTATTGTCTGATTCAGTTTGCACTGAAAGTTCTAAAACGAAAAGGAGCAAATACACCCAAGATGGGTAGACCACAGGAAATAATCAAACTCAGGGGTGAAAGCATCCAAGTAGAAACAAAGAGAACTATACAAAGAATCAACCAAAACAACCAAAACAGGAGCTGGTTCTTTGAGAAAATCAACAAGATAGATAAACCCTTACCCAGACTACCCAGAGGGCACAGAGACAGTATCCAAATTAGCAAAATAAGAAATCAAAAGGGAGACACAACAACAGAAACTGAAGAAATTTTAAAAATTATAAGATCCTACTACAAAGCTTATACGCAACAAAACTGGAAAATCTAGATGAAATGGATGATTTTCTAGATAGAGACATGGCACCAAAGTTAAATCAGGATCTGATAAACCATCAAAACAGTTCCATAACCCCTAAAGAATAGAAGCAGTCATTAAAAATCTCCCAACCAAAAAATGCCCAGGACCAAATGGTTTTAGTGCACCATTCTATCAGACCTTCAAAGAAGACCTAATATGAATACTTCTCAAACATATGACTATTTTAGTGAGGTATTTTGTTTCTTATATCTTAACATGAAGAGATCTTGAAAGAACTATGAGATTAGTTTTCTATTCTTCTCCTTATCCTTCTCTACTCCTCCCACCTCATCTTTCTTTGTATCTGAGGCTGACCTAACACCATTGATTTGTCTCAACTGCTAAACTTCTGTGATTATAGGCATATGCTGTCACACACGGCTCATTCTTCTCCTGTAGATTAAAGAATTATATTACATGTTAATTCGTTAATGTGCTCTATCTCTAATTCAATCCTATTTTGTTCATTTTGTGTGTTTTACGTGAAAAAAGAAAAATTATCATTGTCACCCACTCAAAACATTCCCTTGAAGAAGACAGATACGGTGAGGAGTGGTGTTGTGCCTCTTCTTTCTCTCATTCACCCACCATGTATGCTTTACTCTATTTAGCTTACTTCCTGACAGTATTATGATTCAGCAATTGCCCAGTCTTCTAAGTTGTACTAAGGATAGAGATATATGAAATTAGTCAACTCAACTCAACTAACAATTCAGTAAATGATTCAAGTACTGTGTTGAGAATTCTCCCTAAATTTAGTATGAAGCATTAGAGTAAAAGACAGCACAGGGTGACGTGATTCACCTAGAGTTTTATAGTAAGCTGGAGCTGGCATATTTATGAGCTGTATCAGTAGCTAGCAAAACGTGCAGCATTGTTAAGCTCTTTATAATGTAGTATAGCCCCTGGGAATATTATGGGTGCTCATGCCCTCATATTCTTCTCTATCCCTTCCTTCTGTTTACTTGTAGGTCATATAAATTCCTGGATATGTTTTTTTTTTCCTGCCCCTGACAGACTTCCTGTGAAAAGCTTTGAAACAAACAAATTAAAAAAAAATGGAGACAAACAAAGAGATTGCGCTATAAATACAAAGTGCATTTCAATTAATTTAAACTCATTACAGAAGCTCTTGAAGAAGTTCTAAGGTATCCCTAGAGCTTATAAAAATTGAAACTAAAGCTCAACTATCAAACAAAAGCATTTCTTAATGGACCAACAATACTTACAATTGTAGGGCTAGCTTGCAACTATTTGCAGAATGTGTGTACTAAGTGTCAAGTGCAAAGCCAAATTCCATAAGAGATGCTGTCAATGAACTCTCTTGCTTACATTTGCCATGCTTCAAAAGTCTTCCACCTCTCAGAACCTTCATCCTTCCTTGAATACATTCCTGGTTTCTGTAATCTACTCTGTTGAAGACCTGGACTAACTACAATGTGAAGATTCTGTTTTGTACTCTCATGAACATATAAGCTACACTGGATCCATGCGTGCTAGGAATTGAGAAATATCTTTCTCTTTTGATAAGGCAAGGCAATTCCTAAATGTGTGCTCCAGACTATTACCAAAAGCACTCTACTGGGACTTGGGTCTCAACTGATCAGAGCAGTAACTGATAGAGTCCTCAAAATAAATTCATTTGGATTTGTGCTCTGTACTCAGATCCCTATTTTAATGTCAGCTTCTGGGAGAGCCAAAACCAGATAGCAACATAGCTGTTTACCCTGCTTTACCCTCTACCACCCTCTCCAAGAGAAGCACTGTCATTACAATGTTGTAGATAAAGAAATGGGAATGCAGAGACATTAGTTTGTCTCCTGGATCACTCCAAATCTCCCTGCATTTAAGTTGATTGTAAAAGGACTTGTCAAGGTGTGATCTTTTAGAAATGTGCTGCCTTGTGTTTAATAAATCTTTGAGTAGAAGAATAAATCAAATAGTTATTGATTCAAATTGGTGCAGGCATAGTGAGAAATACAAGAGGTAGAGATGTGTCTATTCTTTATATAAATATTTATTTTCTTTTACCAATTTCCAGGGCTCTGCTCACCTCTGTGTGTACAATAGCAAATGAGAAGACTTCCTCTAGGGCAGTGGAATATATTCTAATATGTGTGGTCTGATAAGTTTTAGTATGTTGGGATCTTATGTGTTTCATTTTATTATTCAGGAATGTTCCAAAAATAGTATCCTGATTTCCAATCATCTATTTTAAACCAAGTTAGGTGGTTGCATGTGTTTGAATAGACAGTTGATCTTTATACGAGATATTTTGTTTTCCTCTGACTGGAGTATTTATAGGCAGTGAGTAGGTCTACACATGAATTGAATTTGAGTAAAGACAAATGGCTGACATTGAGTGTAATTAAACTCAACTTCCACATCAGCATATAAAATTAAATGCAGTGTCCCCTTAGAAGCTTCTTGTGTTTAAAAAACATTGGATGTATTAAGAAAATTTCCTGCATACTTACACTCAGTCAGAAAGAGATGGGGAGGGATTGTTGAGTTAAATCAATGAAATAATTTAGTATCAAGCCTTGTTGGAATCTTAAACATAGGTGAAATGATTAGTCTGCTTTTGTTCCATTTTGCAGAGCTGTGATGATTTCACAGTATACTAGGGGTTAGCATCTTGTTTCAAATTATTTGACATCTATAGTAGTATATGTCAACTTGGCACAAGCTAACATCATCTGAGTGGAGGGAACCTCAATTGAGAGAAATCCCTCCATAAGATCAGGCTGTACACAAGCTTGCCCAATACTTTTTAATTAGTGATTGATGAGGAAGGACGAAGCTAATTGTGGCTGAAAGTCCTGGGTTCAATAAGAAAAGAAGGATAGGGAAGCTATGGGGAGGAGGCCAGAAAGCATCACCTCTCCATGGTCTCTGCTTCATTTCTTTTTTATATTCATTTTTTAGGTTTTTAAATTGATTTATTTTTTTACACCTCATATTTTATTACTCCCCCATCTACCCTCCTACTGTTCCACATCCCACCCCCTTATCTCCACATGGATGTCCCCATCCCTACCCTACCTGACCTGTAAACTCCCTGGGACCTCCAGTCTCTTGAGGGTTAGGTGCATCATCTCTGAATGAACACAGACCCAGAAGTCCTCTACTGTTTGTATGTTGGTGGCCTCATATCAGCTGGTGTATGCTGCCTGGTTGGTGGTCCAGTGTTTGAGAGATCTCGGGGGTCCAGATTAATTGAGACTGCTGGTCCTCCCACAGGGTCACCCTTACCCTCAGCTTGAAAGAAGCCTTCCCTAATTCAACAACAGGGGTCAGTTGCTTCTGTACATTGGTTGGGTGTGGATATCTGCCTCTGACTCCTTCAGATGCTTGTTGGGTCTTTTGGAGGGCAGTCATGATAGGTCCCTTTTTGTGAGCTCTTCATAACCTCAGTAATAGTGTCAGGCCTTGGGAACTCCCCTTGAGCTGGATCCCACTTTGGGCCTGTCTCTGAACCTTTTTCTCAGGCTCCTCTCCATTTCCATCCCTGTAATTTTTTCAGACAGTAACAATTATAGGTCAGAGTTGTAAGTGTGGGATGACAACCCCATCCCTCACTTGATGTCCTGTCTTTCTGCTGGAGGTGGGCTCTATAAGTTCCCTGTTCCTCCTGTTGGGTATTTCATGTAAGGTCCCTCCCTTTGAGTCATGAGACTTTCTCACTGCCAAGGTCTCTGGTGCATTCTGGAGGGTCCCCCCAACATCCTATCTCCCGAGGTTGCCTGTTTCCATTCTTTCTGCTGGCACTCAAGGTTTCATTCCTTTTCCCTCACCTAATACCAGATCAGGTTCCCCTCCTCAGACTCCTATTCCCACTCCTCCCTACCCCACCACGTCCATTTTCCCTCCCAGGTCCCTACTTCCCTCCCAACTTGTGCTTGCTTTCTTCTCTCTTCCAACTGGGACTGAGTTGTCCTCACTTGCCTCTGCCTCATTTCTTGCCTCCAGATTCCTGCCCTGTTTTAGTTTCTGTCCTGATGTCGTTACGTGATGAACAGTGATATGGAAATGTAAGCAAAACAATCCTTTCCTCCCCAACTTGCTTTCTGGTCATGGTGTTTCACTGCAGGAATAGAAACCCTGAAATCTATGAAACACTTAGGCTTGGAAAAGAAAGCCAGTGGACAAAATGGGACCGACTCAGTGGCAGCTTAAACTTGGGAAGCCTAGCATGTGTCCTCGGGGAGGGATGCTCAGTGGCACTAGTAGGAGACAAGGATGGAAAGAGGGAGACAGTGATTGCTTGGTCATCATTTCAGGAGTACACACCATAAGAAAGTGCATGGTTAGACATAGGTGTTGCCACTGTATCTGTGAAATCAATCCAAACAGTGTTTTTTGAGGACTAAGTGGCACATTTGAGACAGATAATGAAGTATATAGAAAAGATTATGATTTACACAAATGGTTGTAGATAGCTCATTGGGATGTTACTCGTAATACTGATGCGACAAGCACTCATTCCATGTAAGGCCTCTTCCTAAAAGCTTTTCAATAAAAGTTTAGTTCTTCCTCAAAATAATGTGAAGCCTGTTTAGTTTTCCCTTTCTCCAGAAGCACAGATACATAGAGCAGCTTATGCAGGAGACTCCATTGTCATATGTAGAAATATCCAGTTCTTCACCATATAGAGCACAACTCCAGGGACAACTTGACTAGAGTTGTGAGGGAATAAAGAAAAAAAAATCTAGGATCAGGAGGACTTGGCTCACTGATGGTGTATCCTCAGCACTCTGGAAGCTTACTGTGCTTATTATATAGAGTTAGCATGGAGTCAGGGTTATTAATATACATAAACATGGAAGCAGGCTTATTATAGTACCTGAATAAGAAGGCAGATTTACCTGATCTCAGTAGAAGCAACCTGTGTAGGGTATAAGTCTTTATGTCATAAACATTTGTGTGAAAAATCTATTCTGGACATTTTCTGTACACAATATAAACATTCTCACATAGAGCAATGTAAGGCTTTAACATCCCTCCAGCTTCTCCTGGAGAGATAGTGGCTCTGCCATTTTTCCATGTGTCTGATATTATGGACCTTGACCTGTCTGTGCCCAAGATAATACTGTACATTGATGCAGGACATCTCTTACTTGAGACTTCTTTCTCTCTGCCACAATTCTTCATATCTATTTTTCCAGAATAAAGTCTCTTTCTAGAAAAAAAATCTAGGTGAATTTCCTTCTTTTCTACATCTTACTTCATTTTCTTTGACCTCATTATAAAACAGAAGCCTGAGATACCATCTCCTCTAGGCTTTTTTAAAAGAGTCTAATCATTTGTCTTCTCCATGTATACTGTGTGGAAGAGGATTTGGGGAGTCTCATTTGGAAGGCCTCTTCACTGTGGAGTAGAGATGCTATATTCCTTCTCTGCCCATGTCCATCATTTTTCCCCTCCTTTTTGTCTGTGCCTTACACCTGTAGTCCAGGGCTTTTCCCCCAGTGACAGGGAACTTGGCATCCCTCATCCTCTACAGTCATTTCTGGGCAGGTTCCACACTACTGAGACACTTCCCTGCTTTGTGTCTCACCTGACATCCAAGACTATACTCCCACCTTCAGCTTCTGCAATACAAAGTTTGGGTGCTTCTTCCTAGACTATGCTATTTTTTGCTTTCATGGCTCTTACCTGTCTACTTTCAGACCATGACAGCTCTTGATGCTTTAATTTTTTGGCATGCTTCCTTTTTCCCAGTTATCCATACTATCTCAATCTCTCATAGTTTATGTTTTCTTCCTTTATTTATCTTGGCTTCCATGGCTGGTGGTATTAAAAAGATTAAAAAATATGCTTTACTTCAAATTTGTGACTAATTTCTTCTTTTTCTTTGTTGGTCATTTAAATCCCTAACTCCAGAGAAACACCCCTAGCCACATTTTGAAATAATCTCCAAAAAGCATAAGGATAACAGAACAGCCATGTTTGGATCCCCACATGTCCACATTTTTGTTCCTTTGATGACACTGGTCCCGGTCATTACTACTATTCATGCCTAATTAATCACTACAACCTGTAACCCCATTATTCTCTGATCAGCTCAAGCAGGGCTAGGTGAGGAAAGAGTACTTCATATACCTGCCAGGGTGCTCTGTGTTTTGTTGGATTTTATCCATTTGAACACTAGCTTTATAGGTAGTGTTGTCCCCGTTTCTTTCCCAGTAACTCCAAGGTAGTTAGCTAGTACACGTCCCAAGAGAGCTAATATGTCATATCTACTTGATTCCTACACCTATGTCATATCTACTTGATTCCTACACCTTTGGGTTTTCACCTTCTAATAAAACTTTCATACTAATCTTATTTCTTGTCAGGCCTACTTTGGAGATTACTTAATTCCTCTCTAAAATGTGATAAGTGAGACTTTGTTGAAGTGCTTTGAATCTCCTTCCTGTCCTCTGTTACATTTTATGCTGGATTTTTATCCATTCCATTTTTGCTTTCTGTCTAAAAGATTTAAGTATCCTCAGCTTGGCCTCATAGCTGCAAACCCTGTTTTTGCCTTCACTTCTAACTCCACTTTTCTTCTCTTCTGGCTGTTGTTTTTTAAGGTGTCTATCTCTTTCTGAACCCGTTTCTGATCAAGTATTTCCTTCTTCAAGAGATCTTTTTATTTAAAAACCAAACAAGACCATCACTTCTCTCTGTAACCTGACCAACTTTCACCCTATTGCTTTCCCCACACAACTGGACTATAGAGAATACAAGGGTGTCTTAGTCAGGGTTTCTAGTCCTGCACAAACATCATGACCAAGAAGCAAGTTGGAGAGGAAAGGGTTTATTTAGTTTACTTCCACATGGCTGTTGATCACCAGAGGAAGTCAGGACTGGAACTCAAGCAGGTCAGGAAGCAGGAGCTGATGCAGAGGCAATGGAGAGATATTCCTTGCTGGCTTGTTTCCCCTAGCTTGCTCAGCCTGCTCTCTTATAGAACTCAAGACTTCCAGCCCAGGGATGGCACCACCCACAAGGGGCCCTACTCCCTGGATCACTAATTGAGAAAAATGCTCCACAGCTGGACCTCATGGAGGCACTTCCCCAACTGAAGCTCCCTTCTCTGTGATAACTCCAGCCTGTGTCAAGTTGGCACACAAAACCAGCCAGTACACAGGGCTATAGCCATTGACCACAAGTCTAACTCACATTGCTTCCAGGGACCTCTTTCTTTCCACTGTTCTATTCATAAAAAGGTTCTCAAAAACCATGATCAAGAATTAGATTCCTGGTCATGCTCATATAATCAGAATATTCTTGGTATTCTTTTTCCCACAATTTTCTTTTGTTTTTGTTTTTTTGTTTGTTTGTTTGTTTTTGGTTTTTCGAGACAGGGTTTCTCTGTGTAGCCCTGGCTGTCCTGGAACTCACTCGTAGACCAGGCTGGCCTCGAACTCAGAAATCTGCCTGTCTCTGCCTCCCAAGTGCTGGGATTAAAGGCATGCACCACCACCGCCTGGCATTCCCCCGATTTTCTATGACTCTCAGTGCCTCGACAATGTCCCTTTCTTCTTGAAGTGTGCTTTTCATGGGTCTATTATGCTATATTACCCTGGTTTTCTTTTGGTCTTTTCCCTTACTTCTTTCCCAGAGCTTCCTCTTACCTAATGACAGGTTTTATGAATTATACCCTTCTCCAACTTTGGCTTTTCAAATGTGTTCACTTTATGCATGTTCTTCTGGTCTCGAATGTGTTTGATCTTGTTTTCATTCTGTTTCCTGCAATCCCCACTTCTGTTAGTGGCAAAACCATTATTGAAAACTTGAACCCCCTGTTACTTCTAACCGGACCTTTCCTCTATTCCCCACATGTAACTAATTTTAAACTATCTATACATCTTTATTTCATACCACATCTGCTGGGGACTCTCTGATTCTCCCTTTCCTGCTACTATGGAACTTTATCCTGTTTCTTATTACTTCCCTACCTGCTTTTATTATTTGTTCATACATCACAACCTTCTTTCCCATGATTATCCTTTCTATAGCAAGATTCTTGCCTTAAGCATATGGGCCCCTGTGCCTTGGATCCTAGCATCTCTGTGTAATCTCACTCTCTATTTCTTATTGAAACCTAGACACTCTGTGTTTGTCATAAATGTTTCACCTAGAAAGTTCGTTGATTCCATATTCTTTGTTCTACATCCCTAACTTGCTAATAATCTTTATTTTCCCTGGATTATAGGATTTTTCCATGCTCCTAGTTTATTATCTTGTTAGAAGAAAGAACAGCAAGAATTGTAGACTTTCATGAACCAACATCTGCATAGACAGGACAGGTTTATATATCACCATTGTATAGCCCTAGGCTAGTTATGAAATATCTTGGGATTCATCTTAATCATTCTTGGAACTATAATAGTAATTCTTAAAGAAATATTTTTGAATAGGAAAAAAGAATTCTGAATATCCTACAAGATTCTGGGGAGTATAGAATAGCACAGATTTTTTTTTTCAGTGAAATATTCATTCAGTAAGAAGGAGAGAGGTATAAAAACAAAGACTGACCAGCAATATCCTCTATTGGTATTAAAACATGTCCACCAGGAGCCAGAAAAAAATAAAACTGAAATTAAGGACAGTCTGTCTCATTTATTATTTAGCAGGGAGGGGCTAGATGAATACATGTGGAAGACAATAATAATCAATAGGCTGACATTACATTTGATCTGTTCATAGTGGCCATGGTTATCCTTATTTCTGTTTTCTGAACTAAACCTTGCCTTTATTATTCCTGAGTTTGTGAATACTCTGCCTTTGCATGTGTTGTCAAAAACTGTAGCTGGTAGTTATGCTACAATAACTTGGGTCAATTCCCTTAGCCTTCAAACTAGACTGACAGAAGAGCATCCCTTTACAAGTACCTAGACTTGCTTCCCTTCTTTAGTTTTGAGTTTGCTCATGCCTTTCCAAGTGTTACCCACTTGGGCTTATTCATCTGATTTGTGTGTCTTTCAATAAGATATTGCTCAAAGATTAAATGCCACTTTCATATGAATTATAGGAAGAAAAATTATCCTATGGATTTTCTCTTTTTCTTTCTATCAATTTTGTAACAATAGAAACATGGCTGTGTTTTATGGAGCATGTCTTTGTAATTCTAACTAACCATGTCAAATCTGGACTTAACTATCTATTAACTAGCTCTGTGAGTCAGGAAAATGTATGTCCTTCTAAAACTTACTTTGCTGCACTATAAAATGTGATTTGTCATTCCATTTTTATCTCAAATTTTTGATACAGAATAACTTAAGTGATTTCAGCAATTAAACACCAGTAAAACTATAATACACACATAGTAATATGTATTAGCTTTTAATATAGATTCTTTACCATAAGTCTTATGTCTTCCATCTTCATAGTTGACTGATATTTCAGCTATCCAGGTTGTATGTTAATTTTTAGTATGCCCTTTTGTTTTTTTAAAAATTCTTTCATAGTTTTATTAGCTACATATACTTCAATCATATCTTTCTTATTTTTCGTTCTTATCCCTCTTCCACCCACCAAATCCTTTCTTCTTTCCAACATATTCTCCTCTGATTTTTATGCTTTTGATTTGTTTGTTTGTGGCCTTCTGTATTTAATTACTGTTATCTGCCTGGACTTGTGTGGTAAGTTATTAAGCAAGAACAACTGAAAAGCAGCTACCATTGATGAATATGACTTTTCCTATTCTGATAACCAATAGATTTCTATAGCTGTTTAGGGAGAAGTGGAGCCTTATGAGTCCCTCTGTTACCCATTGTACTGGCTAGTTTTGTGTGTCAACTTGACACAGGCTGGAGTTATCACAGAGAAGTGAGCTTCAGTTGGGGAAATGCCTCCATGAGATCCAGCTGTGGGGCATTTTCTCAATTAGTGATCAAAGGGGTAGTGCCATCCCTGGGCTGGAAGTCTTGGGTTCTATAAGAGAGCAGGCTGAGCAAGCCAGGAGAAGCAAGCAAGCCAGCAAGAAACATCCCTCCATGGCCTCTGCATCAGCTCCTGCTTCCTGACCTGCTTGAGTTCCAGTCCTGACCTCCTCTGGTGATCAACAGCCATGTGGAAGTATAAGCCAAATAAACCCTTTCCTCTCCAACTTGCTTCATGGTCATGATGTTTGTGCAGGAATAGTAACCCTGACTAAGACACCCATAATGAAATATTGATGATCCTAGTCTTGTGTAAGTCTTGTGTAGTTAGCCACAGCAGCTGCATGCTCATATGTGCAGAAGGGACATTATATCCAGAATCTTTCATGTTATTCTTTTCCATCTCTGATCTTGGGTATTAAATTTAAACCACTTCTTCTGTGACATACCCTGAGCCCTGCCTGGTTAACATAAATGTCCCATATTGTATTGAGCATTCAACAGTGCCTCACTCTCTGCATGTTCATAGTTAAATTTCTCTGTGTTAATCATTGCCTGCTATAAATAAAAGCTTCTCTCATCAATATGGAGAGTACAACTAATATGTAAAAAAGCAAGCATAAATATATATATATATATATGACAGTAGTCAAGTGTCTCAGTATGGCCTACGGCCCCTTCTGTCATAGGAATTTGAACAGATTTACAGTGCCACTCATGAATTCCATCCCTAGAACAGTAATTAGGTTTGATCAGAAAACAATTGGCTACACCTATAATGATCATGCCAGTGTTACAGCAGTGGGCATGTCTTTCCTAGCAAGACGTTGTAACTTGCTGGGCTCACGGCTGGGTGTGCTTGCTGGAGACTTTTCTAGCAGCTTACATAGCACTTTCTGGCACTATCAAAAACTAGATTGTAAAGAGGAAGTTTTCTGATTAATTTCAGCTTGCTTGCTCTTTGCCCTTCAATCAAACTGTGGTATCTTCATATACCATCTAAGTAGGGTGGGTAACCAGCAGCAATGGCAATATCCTATATTATTTGGGGGAGCCACTAAGGGCATACGAAGCCAAGAACTCTTAAGGAAGTATCTAACAGCTGGCAGTGAAATTTTTCTTTATTTGTCTATGGTCTCTGGGAACAACAGCATTATTCAGCCATGCCAGACATTTCTGTTAAAATTATTTTTTTTAGACTTTTTAATTAGCCCATAAAATAGTGAGATACCATATGGTTTTCATCCCAGATATTATCTTAGAGCAGTCTTACAGGATACTCTTTCAGAGAGGTAGATAGAGATCTCCAATATTATATAGATCATTTTTGGCAAGAGAAGCCCCAAATTACTTGCTATCTGTGTGTTAATGGTAAGTCTCCGGTATGTACCAGCGTGTGCTGTCACTTGTAGGATGAATGGGAACACGTCCTTGCCCACATAGGTGTGCAATGAGTTCACCAAGATCCCTCTCTCTGTCTCTCTATCTCTCTGTCTCTCCGTCTCTGTCTTTGTCTCTCTTTCTTGATATGTGTGTGTGTGTGTGTGTGTGTGTTGTTGTTGTTGTGGTTGTGGTGGTGGTGGTGGTGGTGGGAGGATTTCTGGTGAGTTTGAGGGCAAATACCTTTCCAAACATTTGATGAGCAATTCGTGTTGATAGAAAATGTTCCAAGTCAATTTTCATCATTAGCCAAATTTTCTACATCTAGATATTTGGTTTCTATATTCCCTCTAACATCCATATGGGACAGAAATAAATGTCCTGAAGTCACCATAAGGAAGATAAAATACAGGAAGAAAGTACAGAAGAACAAAGACAAGGGGAGTGGGATGTTCTCTCCCACTATATCATGATGCCTGAGGAAACAGGCATAATGTCTGTGGCCATTTTCACTTTTTTTTTTTTTTTTGGCTTTTTTATTTTATTTTATTTTTTTTATTTTTATTTTTTTAGATATTTTCTTTATTTACATGTAAATTTTCCCTTTCCCAGGTTCCCCTCCAAAAAACAAACAAACAAAAACAACAAGAACAAACTCCTTTTGCCTCCCCCCCCCCATGCCTGCCACCCTACCCTCTCCCACTTAGAGGCTCTGACAATACCTGACTAATACAGATGTAGAGGCTCACAGCCATTCATTGAACTGAGTACACGGTCCCCAATGAAGGAGTTAGAGAAAGGTTCTATGGAGCTGAAGGGTTTGCAGCCCCTTAGGACGAACAACAATTACTAACTAGTACCATTTTCACTTTTTAAATAATTACAATTAAAATAACAATAAATTAATATACTTATTAATTTTATCATAAATATAATTATTCCAAGATGATAATAGTGTAATTGTGAAAATATTTAAAATTCGGATACATTTGGCACTTTAAAGTAATAAACATTGTTGACGTTCAGATCTGGGCAATTATAAGATGACCTTCTAATTTTCTGTAGCTATAGAATATATTCAAATATAATCTAGTGCCGTGTCATTCCTTAAAACTTGTATTTTGCAATCCTCTACTATACGCGTGTGTCCCAGTGTAGGGGAATGCTAGGGCCAATAAGTGGGAGAGGGTGGGGTGGCAGGCATGGGGAGGGGGGAGGCAACAGGGGTTTGTTCTTGTTGTTTTTGATTGTTTGTTTGTTTGTTTTTTGGAGGGGAAACTGGGAAAGGAGAAATTTACATGTAAATAAAGAAAATATCTAAAAAAAAAAAAAAGAAAGAAAAAAAGAAAATTCTTTCTTTGTTTAGTGCAAAAAAAAAAAAAACTTGTATTTTGTATTTTGTATTTACTGGAAGGAATGTTAGATTTCTGTTGCAAGGCAGAAAGACAGAAATCAGCAGATGAGACCACAACAGGGACACCTTCCTTCCCTGTGGAAACTGAGTGGTCTGTTAAATGAGAAAGTTAGTTTTAACCCTTAATAGGGGTCCAGTGAGGTAGGGTTAGGAATGAAGAAGTTGCTGCAGCACATAGCCTGCCTTTCTGCCATCTCTTCTGCCCAAGTCAAAACAGGCTGTCCCAACAGATACTCCTTTCTAGGGTGACTGAGCAAGGTCATCTGTACTCTTGTAGGAATCCTGTTTTACAACTGAGCCACAGTATCAATAGACATTTTAGGGATACATTTCAGATTTAGACTTTTCTGCTGTAGAACTCTTGAACACACAAGCAGAAGATGCAAGTGAACCAATACGTTCAGAGGTTGAATCCTTTGTAGCACTGTTTTCAAACTCATTGTTTCTCCTCACACAATGTTTAGACTGTGGTGGCCACAGTACAGTGTGTGACATGCCCTACCTTGAAAACAAAGCAAGATTTAATGTATTGTTTTCCGTTTTAAACCAGCACTTTCATTTTGCTTCCCCAGTGAGTGTATCAACTTTGCAAACATAGCCACATGTAGTTCTGATTTTGATACCTCCCTCAACTGGCAGACTTGCATCTCACCACATCTTATCCTCAATATGTACTGGTTCAGTTTGATGCTACTTCAACAGCAGAAATGAAAACCAGAAAGGCAGTCCCATAAAGTATTAGCCTGGCTTTGATGTTCTATAGAAAAAAACTGTATGTCTTTAGGCAGTATAAAACTCCAGGTAACATGCCTATAGTTAAGAATGGAAAGAACTTTAATACCATTTGATTTTAACATTGGGATGCTTCTCTTGATTCAACATAAATAAGCTCTAACACCTACCATCTTAGAATGTAGGTGAATCTCATATCACGTATGGATTATCAGCAATATGTTCATTCTTTAAAATCCACCTCAAATTCTTCCTTCACTGTGGCATCTTCGAGAACTCAGTATTGATAGTCTCCATTACCTGAATTTGTATAGATTTTTGTTCTCTTCTGTTCCTTTGTTTTGTTATAATGTTTGTAACTTCAGTCTCCAAGTTCATAACAGTTTGTTACAGCAGCAGTGAGAATCCAATGCAGAGATCTTCTAAAAAACAAACAAACTGGATATTGGAGCACAATTATCCCACTATAGTCTGTTACTTCTCCTCACCACTGGGTAGGTCTTATCCTCAGGAATGTTAATTTCCTATCACCTCTTCAATATTCCAGCTAAACTTCTTGCTCCAGGGACCAGAGAAAGGCCTTAGTCTAATGTAGGTAAATAAAATACTATGCACAGGCCTGTCTACCAATGGTCCACTGATGAAGCATTCAGGATAGACCATTAAAATATGAATTGTATACTGCCATTACCTCTTACAGGGAATCTGTATGTATGTGTCTATGTGTGTGTGCACATGTATGTGTGGACATGTGTGTGTGTGTGTGCATGTGTGTGTCTGTGTGTGTGCACATGTGCATGTGCGGATGTGTGTGTGCACATGTGCATGTGTGTGTGCACATGAGTGTGTGTGCATGTCCGTGTGTGTGTGTGTGTGTGTGTGTGTGTATTTTATCCTTATATCATTTCTTATCAAATTCTTTGATGCTTAACCTTTCTTCTTGTCCTCCAGAGTCCCCAACACAGGCTAGCATGTAGAAAAAAATCCTTCCTGACTGATTGGGTGACAAAATATGACAGCCTGTGGATGTCACAGTAAATAAGTGATGCTTTCTCTAATTCCTAAATGAAGACCATGCAGAGTGGGAAAATTGCTATTTCCTGGAAAGAGATTCAAGATATTTTGCAGATCTCAGGCAGTTTGGGAGCAAGGTGACTGCCAATCACAAATGCAAGTTGTCATTCTATGAAATGGCCCTCACCTGCTGCATGACCAATCTGCAATCTAAGACTCCCTCATCAAGGTTAGCAGATAAATCAATACAAAAGGAGGTGAGCATCACAGGCGGTACAGATGTCAAGCAGTCATCTCATGTGCTTGACAGCAAATTGAGCATATTGGTAAAGTACTAAGGACTTCTTTCAAAAAAAGGCTGGCTTCTCTGCTCCTGAATGGAAATCAGATCAACGCTAAAATCCCTCTTGACAATTCAGTCAGTTTTCTCCTGACAAGTGTTTAGGTAGAAAGGTATGATGCACATCAGGGACCTCCCATGTTGTGGTAACTGACTTAACTCACATCTTTTTATCCCCTATGTGTATAGAGAGATACACATAGGGGATGTGTGT
>JADRCD010208597.1:0-16745 GCA_019843815.1 Montemys delectorum | reverse complement strand
CCTTCCTTCCTTCCTTCCTTCCTTTCTTCCTTCCTCCTTCCTTCCTTTCTTTCTATCGCTTCTCTTTTTTCATATAACTTTCTTTATATAGACAGTTTCTTTAATAACTGAAGTCTATTTGATCTCTACTCAATGATCCAATAATGTAGTCATGAATGACACCATGATAAATTATATCTAAGCCAGCTTTGGAGGGATTTGTACCCTCAATGACCCCTGTATTTATATGGGACTGACTCTTGATTAGTTGTACATCATTTCCAGCTTTGAAAGGAGATAGACTACTCTTCCTAAGGTTATTCAAACTGCCAGAGATGGTGAAACTCAGATACGAGCAAGTTTGCCATCATCTTTAGGAATCATGGGACTATCTCTCACTCTCATTCCTAACTACAAATAGTAAAGCTGACACAAGGCTAGTATTCACAGTGACCTAGACCTGCCCTAGTACTATGCTAAGACTCAGCAGCTATTGTATGAATTCCCTTTTGTAAGTATTTGGAAAAGACAAATCCCAGGATTTTGCAGTTTAGTATAATACTTTCTCCTGTCCATACTGTAAAAAAAAAAACAGTAGTCAGTGGCATATTTTAAATAAACCTCCTTCCTCAGAAGCATGGAAGGAATTTAGAAAATATTTATTATTATATTTTTGATATTATAATATAATTACATCATTTTCCTCTTCCCTTTTCTTCCTCTAAATCTTCCCATCTGTCTTCTTTCTCTCCTTCAAATTTATGCCCCCATTTTTAGTGGATTGTTCTTACATGCATGTATTTATATGCATTAATACATGTATATGTATGTATACACACACACATACACACACACGCGTGCGCGCGCGCACACACACACACACATATATATATGTATATATGTATATATATATTTTTTTTTCAAATATAACCTGCTCAGTCTATATAATGTTACTTGTATGTATGTTTCGGGAGCTGGCCATTTGGTATCAGATAACCAATTGGTGGGCTCTGTCTTAGAGAAGACAATGTCTACTTTTTTCAATATTCCTTAGTTGTTTGTAGGTCTTTGTGTAGATTAGAAGCTTCATGTGCTTTCCTCTGTCTGCTTTGGAATGTGTTGCTGTGCTTGCTCAGTTCACCTCTGTGCAGTCATGTTAGCAACTGACTAGCTTATGGGGATAGCTTGTGACATTCCTAGGATGTACTAACTACTAGCACATAGTTGCTTCTCAGAGGCTGCATTCCTGAAGAAAACAGACTCCCTCTCCCCAGTAGCCAGCATTCATATTAGCTTCTCAGGCAAAATTTGATGATCCCTTGGTCATCTGTGCTGGTATTTGGGCTGGCTTGATCTTGTGTGGATGTTATGCATTTAGCTCCAGCCACTGTGAGCTCAAGTGTGCAAAGGTACTGCCATGTGGGTAAAATACTGTTTCATCAGAGGATTTGTTGCCTTTTTTTAAAAATCATAGAAACCTGGCACAACTTTTGGAAGCAAAACTCATGAAAGTTTGGAGTCTCCTAATAGCCTAGTCTTTCTGGAGGTAGTTTTGAGTTGTCTCCACTGAGCCTTCAGTGATTTATTAGGTTTTCCAAATCCATTCTGGTTTCTTCAGCTCACAGATCTTGAGGTTCCTCTTAGCTACTTGTGTATGTCTGAGGACACTGGGTTGCCTTTGATTTCACTTTTTTGATGGGTATTATGAGATCTCAGTTCTTCATTTGTCAGGACAGTGTGGGAACTCACTACCTCTTTATGTATTGACTAGCCCAGAATTCTCTTCTCATCACTACTCCCAACGAGGAGGAAAATGAAAAGGTGATACACTGGTCTCTTCCTGGGGGCCCTCCTGGTCCTTCCCTTCTGTGAGTCACAAACAAAAATCAAATATTGCTACTTGTTAAGAAGGAAAAAACATTTCAGGATTTAGTGTGTGAAATAATGTGCACACATTTATCCACTTTACTTCTCCCTGAGGGAGACCTTGGGTATACACAGAGCTTCCAATTTCCCAATGCCACCTTCAGCATTTTTGTGGAAGTGGATATTTGTCCAACTCCATGCAACATCAACCCCATCCCATCTTATGTCTGCTCACTGCAATTCAAGTCAGAGAACTGATTTTTGATGAGGTCTATGCTCTAGGATTCATTATTCTACCACAAACTTAGTCTATGACTCCTAGTTTTTGAAGTGCTACCATCCATTATTAAGACCAACAGTGGTGAGACTTGTGAAAAATTTGCATTTTAAACTGCTGCTTCCCAATTTTTACATTTGTTCTCTTCATTTCTTTGTCATTCCTCAAATGCTGACTATCCCCCAAATGCCTCACTGTGGTTAGGAGGAAGGAACCAGGTTTTTGGTTTGAGGGAAATAGAACATGCATCACTTCCAATTACATCTCTCTAGGCATCTCCAGTAACTGGAGCTTGGGTTTAAGTAAAACTCAGAAATCCAAAATACTGGCAGAAAAATGCATTAAGTAGAATAGAAAAGAGTCACATGTGTAGTTTACTCCAGAAATTACAGGTAATTGTTCGGGGTACTCTATATTTATTTCAAGCAATTTGAAAATATATTTCTTTATAATTATGATATATATACATAGTTTTTCAATATAATAACCTGTACATTATATATATATATATTGTATATATAATATATATGTATATTATATATATAGTTATTTCGTTTTTCAATTTATTGTGTTGAGAAATCCAGAGTTTAGCAATGAAGTCTAATTAATTAGTTTGGGCGATTGATTATTTAGACCATAACACACACACATACACACACACTTTCAACAAAGGTCTAACTGATAAATGAAATTGTCTCATTATCATCTATTCTTCTTCAACTCGTTTTTTTTTTTAATTAAACATTCTAAGTTCTAAGATGAGGAAGAGAATCTATATATTTTTTTAAAAAGGAAGCATAAATCTTTTTCCAAGTTTGACCTTATGTATACATCTGTGCTTAAGCTGTTTTCTAGTTGAGTATATAGCTTCCCATTCATTCTTTAGGTTTCGTGTACCATTCTGTACCTTTGAGGTTTTCCATTCCCCCACCCTCAAATCTGTAATATCATTAAGCAAATGAGTATGACAAGTGAGGAGATATGTGCTGTACCAAGCAGATATGAAGAGGAAAATGTGAGCTGCACAGCTGAATGCTCAGAGCAAGCTGGCAGGGACTGTATTAGAGAGGTAGGATACAAGAGAACAGAGACCAGTGTGCCTGATACAGATGTGAGTTTTCTGGGAGGAGTTCAATGCCTAGTGAGTCTGAGTCTGAAGCCTCTTCTCTCTTTATTCTAGTTTAAGTCACTCCTCAACTTTCTTTCAACCTTTGGATTTGGGATGAAGATCTTATTATCTGTATATCACTTTTATTCTAGGATTCAGTAAATCAAGGCAGATTCCAAAGATGGCAAAGATGCAGAGAGAACTACAAGTGACACCTCAGCTGGGCATCCTCCAATGGGAGATTCTGAAACTGTTCACCTGAATTACAGTTCCTCTCATACAGACTTTTTATACTGTGAACAACCCTACAGACTTGATATCTGAAATCAAATAGTAAATAGAGTTTGTTCAGAAGTCTGTGTGTTAGCTATGGTTCAAGTAGTTGGAGGTAGATTTAGATGGCTTTGCTAGATTCCAGACTTCTGTGATGGCTGGTGGGACATCTGTCTGCTCCTCTGTCTTATTGTAGGTATTAATCTGGAAGGGCAATGACTGCCAAAGTTAGTCTTTATATGCCAGTATGCATGTTAAGCTTATATCTATTCATAGACTACTGGCAAAGGGCTAGCACATATTTAACTCAGGATCAGGGGGAAGAGAATTAGATGCCACCTAAAGGGAACTTTTGGCCAAGTTGGAGAACCTGGGACCTGAGGATTCAGGAGAGTTTTTCTTCTAGCACCAGCAGAAGCCAATCTGTCCAGGGAGGATGATTATTAGTTTATATCAAATTCAACACTGTCTCCTTGGATTCAACACTGGAATCTTAGGAAATCCCTACTCAATCACTTTTAAAGACATTCTGAGCATCTTTTTATTACAAGTAGAAAATATATTTTCATCACAATCTTCGTCTCTAAAATAACTTCACTCTTTGTCTCAATCAGCAGAGTGGTTTCTGTGCTTGCACATTCTGTCTAAGCCACACAGTAGAAGTCTTGCCAACTAGATCAGACCTTTGAAAGGAAGTTTTAACAGCTATTATCAAAATAACTCAGATGAACCTTGGGACAGAGATTGATATAGCCATGATCTGTCTGAGTCAAGATTGAAACCTGAGGAAAATAAATGGATTCCTTATGTTGAACATCCTCCTTGAGGAGGTGGGGGTCTGAGAGGATTTCAGAAGATACATGGAATTGTGAGTTCAATTTTTAGAAACTCAGACCTTCAAGGAACTTGATTCATCATTGAAGAGCCAAAACCAATAACCAGAGAGGGAGAATAAGGACTATGTATTTCCTGACTTTCTCCCACACTGAGCTGGTAAGGATTGGCATAGCAGGAGCACTGAGGACAATGTTCAGTGAGACTGCTTCTTGAGAACCTGGGTCTCATATGTGTAGGTTAGAACACAAAATTCATTAGAATAGAGGTAAATTGCATGCCCTGGAATCATTGACAAACAGCTAAAACCAGAAGTCTAAGAGTCAGCTGTTTTATCCCAAAACAATCATTCTTCCAGGTGGTATTTGTTGGTCATGCCAAGGTCCCTTGTGTGGATGCCAGCAGGTACCAGATTGCAGCATGGAGCTAATTTTCTCTCTTTAAGGAGAGGGCTGTTTTCAGAGGTCACTGCGGGGTGCTACAGATCCTCACAGTATGCTGTAGCAGGCAGATCCTCCCCCAAATTCCCAGATGTGACTTGCCAGGGCATTTTGCTTTGAGCAAAGTGAAAAAGTAAACAAGACAGAAGAGGTTGAGGGAGAAGAGAAAGGTTGGGGTGGGATTCTGTCTCATTCCCTTGTCCCCCATTGCTCCCCCAACACAGAATAAAGCAAATTTGATAGACACTTGGGGACAGGAAAGAACTTTCTCAGACAAGGTAAAAAGTTTAGGGTTGGGTTGTGAGCACATAGGAAGCTGGTAGGGACTTCTGACATGATCCAGTGTGATAAACTTTAAGACAGATTGATGCTCTCTGGACCTAGTGCTGTTGAATTCCATGGTTCAAATGGCATAAAACACACTTTCACCTCCTGGTCGATTCTCATCAGTCTTTTCCACTTGGATGTGATAGTCTCAGTGAGGTCCTGATTACCCTTGTAGGAAACATGTGCTTTAACAAAAGAGACATTTTAAGAAATTCCATTCCAAGAGAGTCTGTGAGAATCCTTCAGCTCCTTCCTCAGGAGACTTATCCAGGAATAGGAGAAACAGCTTGCATAGAATAGAATTTGTTTCACGACCCATTTCTCTGGTCATTATTATAATTCCTTAGGCAAAAGATGATTTTTAAAATACCCTTAGAAATAGATACTGGAGTGCATAAGTTTGAAAAGTTGATGAAGCTTGCCAAAATTGTAACCTTGTGTCCCATAAAAAAAAATAAGTTCTTGCCTTTTTGCAGAGCAGACAAAAGGCAACTTGAAAGGGAGAAGTCATGTTTTACCATTTTTAAATAGATGAAAGGAAGAATAACCCATATCTAAAGCAGAATATTAAGAGTTCCATTTGTGTATCATTTGCTTCTGACACATGATGTCAAGTGAAATGAAATAATGGGTCAGAGGAGATGAAGAAGCTGAGAAGTCCAAAATCCCCCATCTCCTTCTTTATATTGCAGCTAATTTTAGAGTTCCTGCTGGAGAAATCTGTACTGAGTTTAATAAAGTACAAGTTGGTGGAGGACTATGGAGAAGCATAGGCAATCATAATTTGCAGGCATTCTACTGAGAGCCAGTGGCCACCAGAGCAATGTTACTTGAGTCACAAAGGGGACTCATTCCATCAGAATGATCATTTTTCTAATTCTTCCAGGTATGAGAGAGGGAACTTGCCTAATGGAACATGGGCTCTTAATTGAGAAAGAAGGAAGCATGTGGATTCTGGCTCTGTGGGGTGGCAGACAACCCGTGCTTAATGCTCTGCAACAAACACCCTGACATACAAGTCCCAAACTTGATTTCCTTTATTTGGTATTTGAAATGCTGAGCACCTGGACTAGAGTCTCTCGGACAGAGATTTCATGGCATATGCTGTCCATTTCAAAGTGACCAGGAATTGGTAGACATGGATTACATATGTTCATGTGGAGTCAAGTCAGTCAAACCCAGTGTTTTGGATGGAACCTGCACTTCTGTGAGTTCTCTACTGTAAGTGGGAAAGACTACATATGTCTTCAAGAAGATTTTGAGTTCATGCTGGTTTATGTGGTTATCAGAGCTGGAGGCCAAAATAGAGGGCATATCTGATCTTATTTCATTGTTTATAGATATGTAAGGATAAAACTAAATAACAAACAAATAAATAAATCGGTCAACTTTGCTATCACATCGATGAGAGGGTAACCAAACTATTCTAGAAGACAAACAAGTATACACACTCTCCCTTCTAAGAGATAAAGAATAGCTCTGCTTTGCACATAGCAGGGTAAGCCCTCACTGGCAGAAGGAGGCCATCTCATCCCAAGGCATTTCTGGCAGTCTGAAGTCAAGCCAGGGTCCAAGAGGGAGATTGAGGCAAGAGGCTCATTAACATGCTTTATTATGTCTATACTCTTTGAATTTTTGACTTGTCCTTTCAATCAATGGCTAAAGCCATGTTGTAACTCCTTACCTTTGCTGCTGTGCCAGCCCTTTGCCCTCCCAGGGAAAGCCAAAGTCACCTTCTTTAGCATTCTGCTGCTGTGCTCTCTGCAGTCACAGGGGCCAGTATCACTCTTATTACTTCACCTGTTTTATCTTTTGTGAAACTCAGCCTCAGCTAGAATTGTCTGAGTGGCCGCTCTAGCAATTGCTTAACGGCAAGGCAAGGCTCCTTCAGCTCATTTCTTTCAAGTAATTTGATTTCATCTGCTGTCAGAATTGCTTCTATGGGCAGAAGGACTGGGGAGGGATTGAGAAAAACAGCTCAAACATAAAAACCGTTATATAGCACTCTTTATGTCCACATGCTTATTACACCCCTCATCATACCTCCCTCCCAGTCCACACCCAGGAAAAGTATCCAGTGTGAATGTAGGGAATTAGTGAATAATGAAAAAAATGAAACTTGCTGTTCTATTAACTATCATTTAACTCAAACGTGTATATTACATGCCATTTTCTCTAAGATGAATGTTTACACTAAAGTAGAAAAATGTGATTATCTCTAAACTAATATGTGAAACAAATTAAGCATCCTTTATTAGTGGTACTCAGTTGATATCAACATTTCTGTCTACCTGGGGATTCAACCTTCCTTCTCCTTTAGAATAGCCAACAGTTTCCATAAATGTAGCAAGTCCTATAGTCAACAATTAATATGTTTCAGTTTATATGTGGTAAATAATAATAATCATAACTAAGTAAATAAATAATTAGAATAGATAAATAAATAAGTAAATAAATATCACCATGAATTTCTCCACTCAGAGAGAGAGAGAGAGAGAGAGAGAGAGAGAGAGAAATTCTATGTGAATTTATAGCATATAACTGAAGGGAATTTTATTTTGGTTGATGACTTTGTCTAGGATATTATTGTAGATAGGTTATGGTTTTTAAAATTTTAATTGTAGGGTTAGTAGAATAACTACTTTTTATATGTAGTATATACATAAAATTATTAATATTTTATCTTACCTTTGGACCAGATGTGTCTCTCTAGGGAAAATTAAATAATTTAATAGGGTAATTAAAGAAACCTTTTGGTGTAAAAGCCCTTATCAAATAGCTCAGGTTCAACAATCCTCATGTTGGTAAATAAATTGCATTCTTACAACAACAAGAAAGGCATCCATGTTTTAAGTAGTGGGAATCTTGATTCCTGTAGGACATCATGGTGGTGTGTGCTTAGGTATCTCTAACAATGGCTTGATTACACTATTATGGACATAATAGCAAACTGTTAGATTTTATTTATTTGACTATTTGCTTTTTTAAAATTTCTATTCTCTCAAATTTCATACCTAGGTCCAGTAGAGGGTTTGGGTGAAATGCTAGGGAAGGGAGACTATGGGCAGAGTGTGCATGGTAAGTGAACTTAACAGGCTCAAGAGCAGCTTAATTATACTTTTTATTATGCTGTTTGATTTTTATTTATGTTTTACAAAAGGGCATGTTTGAAATATTGATTTAAGATATTATCATATTCCTTCTGCAATGTGGTAAGCAGAAATGAAAGACAGACTGTCCTTTTCAAAGTTAATCTGCTGCTTTTAACTCCAGAAATGACAAGCTGGCAGAGAAAGTCCCGTTTCACATTAAGTAAGTCCTATTGGAGGAACATGCCAAAGGGTCCAATGAACACATTTAAATTTTATGTCAAGAAAACAAAGTTAGTTTATACTTTAGAACTTATAGGAAAAGGTAAAGCTATCAGGTAGTGGTCAATTTTAGCAAACAAAAATTACATTAGATAATACATTTTTGTAGAGAAAATCAGATTCACTGTCTTTGTGTTGAGAACATCTTAGATTTTCTACAATACTAGCAAATAGTCCAGAGATTTAGTAGAATCATCTATGTGTCATCACTGCTGTATTGTCCTACAGTGAACTTTCATTCTGGTAACATCAGTTTAGCATAAGAGTCAAAAGGAAAACATCAATCTAATGTGATGTGTGATGTGCTGTGGATGGAAACCTGGCAAACCCAACTGACTGAGTCACTTCTACTCTCTTATTTCAAGTGTTATTGGCTGAAAATACCTACCTGTGTTGTATTGAAGAAAGAGGCTTGTCTTAGACTCAAGTTATAGAAGGTACTGGATAGCCTAAAGCTATCTTTAATGTCTCTATACATAGTCAAAATATAGTTGCAAAGGTAATCATGACACATGGATTCTTTTTTTCAGCTATTTGAGACAATGACTTGCTATGTAGAGCAAACTCGCCTTGAATAAGATCCTTATGACCTCAGCCTCCCAAATGTCAGAATTATAGACAATTACCACCATGCCTGATCACTAGTTTGTTATTTTAAATATTTATGTTTCTGGTAAGAGTGTAATTGTCAGCTATCTTGAAAATGTCCTCAGTAAAACTGATCGAATTCAAACTAAGAAGAACAGCAGCCCCACTTCACAGGAACAAGCAATGATATGTACCAAAACATTGCATCATTCATTCTAGCTCTGAACTGGATCATCCCAGTTGTTCACCCACACTAGAGTGGATTATGCTGCATTCATATAATGAAATGGAATATGGCAATGAAGTAGAACAAGCTATTATTATGTGCAAAAGCTGGGAGAATTCACAGAGGGGTAATGATGACCAAAATATAGACCTGACACAGATATACATACTAATTTATAGTGATAGAAGTCAGAATAGCTGTTATCTCAAGACATAGATATGGACTCAGAAAAGGAAACTTTGTAGTATATTAAAAATGCTTTTTCTTTTGAATTGAGTAATATTGTATGTATATACATACATACACACACATATATATATATACACAAATATCCATATGTATACGTATCCATATGTATATGTATATACATACATGTGTGTAGGCTCAGATTTTCCTTTCTTTTTCTATTCTTCATTTTAATAATGTAAGTAAATTGAACAAAATGGACTAGGTTTGTTGAAAGTTATGGAGAGCCCAAATCAGGTCAAATTGGCTCCATGAACAGGTTTGCTCATGGGCGTAGATGTTTGGAAGCATATGTCAGGAATGATTTATCCAGCAGTTTAATCATGTGATTAAGAATCTATGTTCTTACTGTCTTTCTGACCTGACAACGATGTCAGCTTTATCTTCTATGTCAGCTTCTCTGTTGAAAATTAGACTCTGTGTTTTTCATTCCTATAGTCTCAGAGGTGTAGTCCACTATCATCATGGTTGCGGGCATGGGGGTGATGATGTACACATGGTGCTCAAGCAGTAGCTAAGAGCTACATTCGAATCTATAGGCAGAAAAGAGGCTCAGATTTTTCTAAACCTGCTTTAATAATGGTTCTTAAATGTTTTAACTTCTCTTCTAGCCCACTACCTACCAGAGGTAGAGGAAAAGAAAGGTTATAGGAAAGGGGGGGTCGTACACCTGCTTAAAAATGACTGATTTGGGGTGATTCAAATCTTCATTGTCAGGATAATATCAGCAGTTTAGTCCACTGTGCAATCACCCTTCACGAATCAGCAGCATCAGTTCAATCCAGAAACTGCCCAAGTCCACAGAAGCAAGAAGCTACCAGAATATTATGAGAAGTTGTTTGGTGAGTTACTCTCTACAGTGTCCCAACAAGTGGAGCTCAACCACATGATGCAAGCTGAACCAGTGTCAGAGCATCATCTCTGCAGACTAGTGAGGCTGAGCAATGTGGACCAATGCTAAAACCTTCTTCCACTGTCTGTGAGACCAGACTTATATCCTTTCTAAACATCAGGTGTCCTCTCATGTATCTGCTTCAGTGAAACATCCTCTCACCTCATTTCACCTGTCTACCCCAGCAGACATCATACATACATCATGTGACATAACTGAGTTTGAAAGGAAACCAAAAATTTCCACTTCACATGTGTATGTAAATAAATGAACAAAAATTCAGCAAGCACTGTTAACACAAAAATAAAGATGAAAATAAAAATCACTTATATATTGTGTAAGTCAGCCCCCATGTTGACAACATTCACTTTAATAGTCCAATCTCCTGAGAAGAGAACTACACCTCACAATGCCTGCAGAAGCACAGATCCTCTGCCCACCTGGGCACACAAACTCATAACTCCTTGCATGACTGGCCCTAAATTATTAATGTCTTGTTCAGCCTCAGTAATCCTCCCCCTTGGAGGAGATTTTCTGTCTTCTCATACACTGGCTGCTCTGAAACCTAGTTGCAGCATCCTGTTTGGGTAACCATATTCTGTGAACAAAAACCCCACTCCACTGCCACCACCACTACCACCACCACCACCACTAGAATGTACTTTGACCTTAGGAGGCACATCCTGCTATCCCAGGCGAAAATCTCTCTTTGTATAAATGTAACCCCTGGGTTCTTGCAGTTAAGAGTACAAAGAATTGCCCTGTTGCTACCTACCCTGCACAGTGTGATTTTTCTTATATGTGCATGCCCAATGAAAGCAGACACATTTTCGAACTTTTTTCTTGATACTTCCCTCGCTTTTTCATCTTTGAACCAGGAGCCTTGTTTCTTCTGTGTAACAACTCAGTGCTATTATTTCTTTTCCTAGATGAAAACATATCGGATACAATTACTTTGTGTACCACTTCAGTGTCTCAGTATCTACCATTTTTTTCATTCTCAAAGGCCAAGCACATTGTAATCACAAGAACTTTTTTATAGTAAATACAGAAAGACCATAAGTCTATAATCCTTCCATTTATTCAGCATCTATTTACTGAACATCTGTGTACATCACTAATGTGTCAAGTACTCAATAAGAGACAAGACAGATGTGTTACCTGCCTTCTCCGTGATGATTATAAATCACATATTTATAGAAACAAATGGTAAAATTACACAAGCTAAATCTGAATTCAAAGTGCAAGTGATGCTATGAAAATATTGAATAGGGAGCTATGGAAATTTGAATAAGAATGGCTTCCATAGGCTTATATATTTGAATGCTTATCACCAGGGGATGGAATACATTGAAAAAAATTATAAAGATTGGTAAGTGTAGGCATATTGGAGAAAGTGTGTCAGTGAGGGTGGGCTTTGATGTTCTAATCCCATTCAATGATCAGCTCTTGTATCTTTGCCTACAAATCAGGATGTATCTCTTATCTAATGCTCCAGCACCTATATGTATGCTGCCATGCCTCCCACCACTATAAAATAAATTTATGAAACTTAAGGAAGTCCCAAAACAATGCTTCCTTTCATAAGATTTGCCTTGAACATGCCTCTTCACACCAAAAGAATAGTGAACCAGACAGAAATTGTTGCCAGGGACTCTGGAATTTCTGTGATAGGCATGACCATGCTATTTGTTGGACAACTGTGGAAGACTTTAGGACTTTGGACTACAAAAATAGTTAGGCATTTTAATGGGGCTTAATGGGCTATCCTAGTAGGATATAGAAGTGCTAAGGGTGATTTGAACTGTGGGGGCATAGCTCAAAGGACCACTAGGAAGTATAATGGAGTTAAGTCCAGTACTCAAGGAGATAAAAGTGGTTAGACAAAATCTTGTCGATACATGAAAGGAAGGGAGCAGTAACTTTGGAACAAAACCCCACGGAATTAAGCTTCCAACATGTGGGAAGGAATTAAAGGAAAACTTAACAGTAAACAAACGCTTAACAGTAAAGGAAACCATCAAGAACAGAAAGCTGATGACAATCTATTTGACCAAGGGGGGCATGTCACAGCTCAAATAAGCATCAATAAAAGGAAAGCTTAGGATCAACCAGGCTTGGTAGTGTATACCATTATTCCTAGCACTCAGAAGGCAGAGGCAGGCAGATCTCTGAGTTTAATGTCAACCTTGTTCTACAGAACAAGTTCCGGGCCAACCAAGCTTAAGTAGTGAAAAGCAAGATGTTCCAGCTCTAGTGCGCAGAAGAACTTAACAGCTTTGGCCACATGGTTCTGGCCAGTAAAGGATACAAGAAAGGGTTTGCAGAATCTCCCTTCTTGACTTAAAGCCAAGTGTGTGTAAAAGTTGTCCCACCTGAAGGCGCAAAGAGGTCATTGCATAAAGCTGTGAAAATGACTCCTCTTCTGGATTTGAGATCAGAAGGTATTGGAGATGCCAGAGTCATAGGAAATCTGCCAAGGAAAGCTGCAAAATGGGTATGGAACCAATCCAACATGCAAAGAACATTGCAGTAAACAAAAGTGAAAAGAGTTGGAGATCTGAAGATCCCTTTGATGTGAGACACAGTAATGTTAGACATGGACATGTAGAATTTAGAGTTTGCCCTGCTGAGTTTAGTTCTTGTTTTGGTCCAGTATTTCCTCTCTATATTCCATTTCCTCCCTTTGGGATGATAATGTATATCTGTGCCAGTCTATGTTGAAGTATGTGATATGCTTTATGATTTTGATTTTATAGGGGGTTAAAGTTAAGAGATTTCCATGAGTCTCAGAAGAGACGTCAAACTCATAATAGACTATGAGGACTTTTGAAGTGGGGCTGAGAGCATTTTTTATAATTGTAATGTAGCTACAAGTCTTTGGGGGCCAGGCAGTAAAATCTAGTTATTAGAATAAGAATGGCCCCCATACTCGCATATATTTGAATGCTTAATCATCAGTGTGTGGGACTTGAATTAGAAAATATTAGTAAGTGTGGCTTTATTGGAAGAAGTGTGTCACTGTAGGTGGGCTTTGCTGTTTCAAAAGTCCATGCCAGGCCAGAGTTTCTATGCGTGCTGCTGGTAGATCAGGAAATAGCTCTCAGCTACTTCAACAGCACCAAGCCTGCCTGCCTGCTGTCGTACTCCCTACCATAATGACAATAGACTCGCCTCTGAAACTCTAAGAAAGTCCTCATATATATATATATGTACACATATATATGAGTTGTCTTGGACATGGTGTCTCTTCTCAGCAAAAGAACAATTACTATGACAAATATTTAACTGAGCAGAAGACATATAAAACGGAATGTAATTCCAGAAAGGGGGAAGAAGAAACATTTCATTTAAGGAAGAAGAAATCACCTTGTGAATGGCCAAGGAAATGCTACTGCTGTAGACAGTAAAAGTATTTACCAATCTACAGATAGGGAGACAATTTATTTAAATACACTGCATGGAGAGAACAGATAAGTTATCAGAGAGGAAAACATGTTGTGAGGGGTTAGGCATCCTTTACAGTTATAAAGAAAGTTAGCTGGTCTTATCTGGTGAATCATGGGGTTTATATCAATAGATATTGGGCATCTCACTGTCTTGCTGAGTAGTAAAGTTGATAACTGAATCTATTCTTGAGACTGGCCATTTGTATATGTGTGGTGGGTAACTTGGACTCATCCAGATGTCTTGTAAGTGCCAACAAACTTCAGTACCCTTCATACAATAGATGAAATTATCTAAAGCCAGTGACTATCTACAGAAGACTCGAAATATATAACCTGTTATGGAGGCAGATACTGAAAACTGCCAAGTACTTAAAACCTTGTTCTTAGAGGTTCAAGCCTTCTGCTTAAAACTTCATATTTAATTAATCTCCTATTAATTATCTCATTCTCATCAACATAACATTTCTACCTCCTGTTGAATGGAAAAGAATAGATGATATATGATTATTAGAAGCATTGTAGATCTTCACGATCTCCTTCAACAACTTCCTAGTGCTGCAAAACTTATCAAAGCAACCTTATGTCCATTAACCTCATCAATAACCCCAACTCTCTCACTCTACCTTGTGCCCTATGAATACCCATTCCTATAATACATTCTCTTATTAATAAAAGATTGGGAGTTTTTAGCAACTTGGTGCCTCTACATTTATTCTTTTCTATGATCAGAAAGAGCATCAAACTCAAAAGATGCATTAATTGGAGCTCATTGGGCCATAGTTCAAACTCTTACATATAGAGTTACATTAGCCATTATCCTCTTATCTATCTTACTAATAATGCATTTTCTACTTTATCCTCACTAATTAATGCCCAAGAAGATGGATGACCTATTTTACCCACCTGACCCTTACCCCTAATAGGATTCATTTCCACATTAGCAGAAACCAACTGATCACCTTTGACTTAAGGAGAATTAGAATGAATTTAGGGACTCAATGTTGCAGTCTCCTTTGCATTTTTTCTCTTATAACAAAATACACCTTTATAATAACAATAAATACCATAACAGCAATCATTGTCTTAAAACATTTCAGAGCCCATACTTCCCAGAAATCTTTACCTTAAATAATGCAGTGAAAACTTTCATTCTTACCATGATATACTTATTAATGAGGATCACATTCACTATTTTGATATGATCAACTTATACAACTATTTAAAAATCACTATTAGTACTGTGTATTTGACATAGCTCTCCATCCACCACAGATTCCCATTACATATTAGATACACGTCTAACAACAGTATTACTTTGATATAGTAAATAATTTTGTCCTGAATACTCTTGTTTATGAAACTATAGCTAGAACCCTGAGAAATAATTAAAAGATTGTGTCCTGCCACATCCTACTATATGGTCAGTTAATTAAGCTATCAGACTCATGTCCTTCAAAATGTCAGTTTTTATGATTTCTATACTAATATATATATCCTTTGGTTTGTGCTACCATTTCAGCCACCTTTTTTATTTTTCACGACCCTTGACCACCATATTCAAATCCCACTTAATTCCAAGATAAATCAGATTAAATATATGTTTAATCATTCATTCTGATTCTCATTCATAAACTGAGTCCACTGTCAACCGAAGAAGCAACCAGACAACAGCATCTATATTTGTTTAATGGACAAGATAATGAGTTCCTAAATTCAGGACCATGAGTATTTAAAAGTAATTTTGTGGATTAAGTAATATTGTAACAGTAATTCTGATAAAGAACAGGCTTTTTTTTTTTTTTCATTCTACATTTGAATACCAGAAACCATCTAAAGTATTTCCTTCATGAAAAATTACTACTTTTATCCTGAGAAAGTTCATATCTGTCACCATTTTATCCCAGTTTCATTATGTTCTAACTGTTCTCCAACTTTCATCTCTTTAATTTTATTCATCCTAATTGGTAGTTAAAAAAGTCTCATCCAAACTCAAATATGGAAAAGTCTAGTCTTATTTTCCATTGCTTGCATAGAATGAGCATTTTCTTAGTTAATGATTAATAGGGGATGGTTCCGCTAATGATGCCATCCTCAAGCTGCTGGTCCTGGGTTCCATAAGAAAGCAGGCTGATCGAGCCATGGAAAGTAAGTCAGTAAGCAGTATTCCTCCATGGGCTCTGTATCAGCTCCTTCCTTCAAGTTCCAGCCCTACTTGAGTTCATCTCCCAGTTTCTTCCAATGATGGACTATGATCTAGAAGTGCATGCCAAATAAACCCCCTTCCTCTCTGACTTGCTTTCTGGTGATGGTGTTTCATGGCAACAATAGAAACCCCAATGAAGACATTTATAAGCTATCTTGGTATTCTTCTGTCTTTTTGTAAAATTTTTATTTGTTACTTTTTAAATTTACTTTTCAAATGTTATTCCCCTTCTCAGTTTCCCCTCCACAGGTCCCATATCCCCTCCTCTCTCCCCACTGCCTCTATGAGGTTGCTTCCCCACCTGCCCACCCACTCCTGCCTAAGCGGCCTAGCATTCCCCTATCCTGAGTAATCAAGACTCCACAGAACCAAGGGGCTCCCCTCCCAGTGATGTCAGATAAGGCAATCCTCTGCTACATATCCAGCTGGAGTCATGGGTATCCCCTGTATACTCTTTGGTTATATTCATTATAAGGTTTCAATATCATCTCTTACCCATCTATGACACAGAGCTCCTCTAATAGTTTTATCTACTCTACCAGTTCTTTGGGACAACTTCCCTCAAGAAATCAACTAAAAGTAGTGTGGGCATTCTCAATAAGATCTGGCAATGTTGCTTTCAGAGAGCCAGAGCTGCTCACTTGAATGACTGTCTTTGTAAGGCTT
>JADRCD010208596.1:0-22099 GCA_019843815.1 Montemys delectorum | reverse complement strand
GTGTACATCTGTGCATATGTGCCTGTGTGTGTGTGTGTGTGTGTGTGTGCAGAGTGTGTGAGTGTGCATGTGTAAGTGTACATCTGTTCATACGTGCCTGTGTGTGTGTGTATGTGCAGAGTGTGTGAGTGTGCGTGTGTAAGTGTACATCTGTGCATACGTGCCTGTGTGTGTGTCTGTGTGTACAAAGTAATAACTGACCAGAAGGAAGCACCTAGAACATACTCCATCTTCAAGGGTGGGTCTTGGTGATAGTCCTTTCACATCTGGCTTTTGTCATTTCTCATATCTAAATTTTAGAAATATATTTAAACTTTAAGTTTTTAATATTAAAACTGAAGCTGGCTGTTCATTTCCAAGAACTTAGGGGGAAGGTCATCTTCGCGGCTCTCCTTAGCCCTGCTTCCATAGCTGAGGAAGCCATGGTGCGTCTGTGGCTGCTGGAGCTACCCAGAAGGGAGCTCTGCCCCTCAGCACCGCAGAGTGGGGGCCTGAGGAGGACACATGGGGGACTCACCTGAAGAGCATCGCTGGGCGGGGTACCACCATCCAGCCAGACGAGGCTACCTGCCACAAGTGAGAACAGAACTGTGAAAATAACTCACGGCCCTTCCCCAACTCCTACAGCTCAGGGGCTCTAGAGCCCTGAAAGCTCCAGCCATTAGCCCCAGCACTGGGCATGGCAAGGGCATTTTCCAATGGCTACAGTGCCTGATCGCCACTCCCTCAGAGTGCCCAGTGCCAGCTGAGCTCTGAATGCTCAGGGTTAAAGCAGCCAGGACGCAGCCTCCTGCTGGGAACTGAGCCCTCAACAGGCACCTGGCTGTAAGGTTGGGGCATGCCCCTCAGATCCTCCATTCCCCCCAGCCCCTCCTTGTCTCTGTCCTGTTCCTTCAGGTTCCCCTGCATAGGGAGGCAGCGTTTCCCCATTCAGTCACTCAGACTTCGAGCTTGCCGAACACCTATTGTGTGCAGGGAATTGAGCTTGATCTCCCTACTACCCAGCTCACCAGCCTATTGAAGCCACTATGTATTTGAAATATTACATGTTTGTAGTATTATCCTTTCTTGCACTTCATTGCAAATAGCCCTCATTTATAAGCAGCCTCCCCCTCTCTGGGTGGCTAGGTGTGGATGCTTCCAAGCTATGCATAATGTGGACTCTCAGTTTACAAATGGCTTGCACTGCAGTCATCCGTTTGTAAATCAGGTGTTTGAAAGCTAGGAACACACTTGCTCCATTTGTAAGCGGGGAGCTCCCTCCATGCCAGAACATTATGCACAGCTCTGAGGAATACAAACCTAGCCACCCAGAGAGAGGGGGCTGGTGATGGACAGGGAAGGAATTGTAAGGTGATGTGTAACGGAGGCCCAGGCTATGCAAAGTTTGCAGCTATGCCTTGGGGCACGGGGTATTTAAAAAAGCCAAAGGAGGTTATGAGGCCCACCCCCAAGAAAAAAGTCTGAACATAAAGATCAGTCTGTAATCTCTGGGTCTCCCCAGGTACCCCAAAGCCTAGCCCAGACCTAACTAAGGTTCCTAAGAGCACCTAACTCAGTGTGTTCAACTTGAGCCATATGTGAAAATCATTTGGGGTCCTCTGCAGGGAAGGTATCCTGCAGTCCCACCAAAGCTCAGCTTAATTACATCACCACCTCTGAATGAGCCCGGCCTTGGTTTGTGAAGTTCCTCAGGGGAGTCCAGCAGCAGGTGGGGTTCAGTGCACACCACAGGTCCCCGTGGCCCCAAGTTCCCGGACGGACTCGGCCGTGTTGAGCGCAGCCAGGGCTTGGAGCCACCGGTCTAAGGAAGCCTCACAGAAACTCTTTTAGAAGTAGTTCCTAATGTGCCCCTTCTGCAAGCCAGTCTCCTGTCAGGTGGGCGAGCCACAGGCCCCCTCCCTTTATCCTAAGATCTTGGTCCCTTCCTGGTGCTGGATTTTGGCTTATCTCCTCCTCTAAGCAATGGTGTGTATTCAAATGGCAATTTGAACATTAGTAGTGTTAAAATTGAGTTTTTACTATTACCCACAGATCTTGGAAAAATGGGTAAGGCTTAAAGAGAAAACACTGTAACTGGATATTCATACTCTAAAACGGGCCTGAAGTCAAGTGGACTATGGCTTAATGTTAGTTGCTAACTTAACTATTAATTGTAATGACTACAGAGGCAGAGAGAACACATATATGCAGTTGTCCAGAGCCTTAGGGTGAGACCATTTGAACGGTGCTTTTTTTTCTTTTTTTACCTTACATGCATTAGTGTTTTGCCTGAATGTATGTCTGTGAGGGTGTCAGATTACCTGGAACTGGAATTTAACCCGGGTCCTCTGGAAGAACAGCCAGGGCTCCTAACTGCTGAGCCATTCCTCCGGCCACCTCAGCAGTGTTTGGATTCAAGCTGAGGCTGATGGGGAGGGCTGTCACGGAGCCGATTTACGGCAATCTAAGTGACACATTCAGCCCCTCACAAGGAATAGGATACAATGACCCCACTCTCTGGGCTGCAGACTGGCTTCTGCCCTATGATGTCACCCCCCCCCCCCCCCCCCCCCCCCACTCTACAGGCGTCACCTGAACTTTGCTCGCCTGGGGAAGGAGCAGGGGTAAAGTACTCTTCAGGGAGGGAGATGCTGTCTGTGTCCTGCAAAAGAAGACACCACATTAGACGAGGGCCTAGGCTAGCAGCCTCTCCCAACAGGCTCAGCCAGGCCTGCTCTCCTGGGGAAAGCTGAAAAGGCCTGGCCTGGCTTGAAGTAAGATGGAGATGCCCTCTTCCCCACAGGACCCAGCACGTACAGTCTCCTCGGAACTCCTGGTGGGGACTGAGGTGCTCTGGCTCCTCGCCTGCTGGACCGGGATGTTTTGGCTGCTCATGGGTCTCCTCTGGGGGAAAGGCTGTGGGGAAGCCAGGGAAATGCAGTCAGTGAGTCTGATCTGGCTGCTCCCACAGCCCCATCCCCCCAGTTCTTCTCAGATGCCCTCCTCTCTACCCTGGCCTGGGGGTATGGCCTTCTGGCTGTCCAGGGTCCTCTAATCTAAGAGAGTCTGACGTGTTGGTATCCGAACCTGTGCATCCTGGCACCAACGATGACATGGTAGTGTGGCAAGGCTGACAGCATGCTAGGCACCTCGAGGCTCTATGTGTTCCGCATGAGTGACACCACCCTGTCCCCAGAGTCCCCTCCACCCGGACAAGGCTCTGAGATGGCAAGTGAATGTGAGCTCAGCTCAGCTGGCTTAAGTGGAAAAGCCAAGCATCAAACCAGCGCCCATTCTCTGGATCTGCACAACCTCCCAGAGTTCTTCCATCTTAGAGTAGTGAGACAAATGCCCTCCACCCCCACCCTCCTGTTCTCCTTGTGCTTCGAGACCTGAGGACCGTGGCTGTCATCCTCCTCCTCCTCCTCTGTGGTGCCTGGGGAGGGCTGGAGGTCCTGAACCAGAAGGATGAGAGCCAGGAGATCTGCAGGACGCAGGGTGCTCGCACCGTGGCTGCAGATACAGGGCCAGGGGGCGGGGGTCCTGTGAGCATGCAACTTAAATCTTGCTGGAGATATGCAAGGTCTAAAGGAGATTAGCCTACTGGCTTTTAAAATAAAAATTATATATAAAACAAAAGTTATCGTTAGGAAGGCTCCAATAGCCAGCGATAGACTCCAAGGGTTGGTTAGAACCAATTCCAGAGAAGGGAGAAGGCTAAGAGTTAAGACCAGAACCTGGTCTCAACTGGGATGGCTTCACTGCAGACAAGGGTCTGGAAGGGTTTTGGTTGAGGTCAGGCCCTCCGGTTTACCTGGAGTAGAAAGCAAGCAGCTTGCAGTGCACCAGCAGGAAGGCATGCAGGACCTCCTCACCGACCCGCTCGGGGCTGGCGTTGATGGCTTGAACCACGTGTCTCTCTAGCGTCTCGATGCTCAGTTCGCAGAGCTGGGGGTGAATGAGCCGCTCCACTGCCTAGCCGGGGATAGGAGAGGAAAGGTCATCAGCAGGTCATGCTTGCTGGTGGGTGCTTTCCCTCAGCCCATAGGGAACGAACACTAGGTGCCAGGTGTGGGCAAGCCAGGAGAGGAAGATGGCTGAGGCCAAGCCCGTGAGGTCCAGGTTCCAACAGTGCGTAGGAAACATGGGAAAATCAACTGTAGTATGAGCCAAGCAGGACCACACAATCTTGAACTAGAGAGGGATAGCTGAGACCTACTGGAATAGAGCGTTCAAAGAAACATCCCTGAGGAGATGAGGGACCAGAAAGCCTGCCGGACAGAGCAGAGGAGAAGCAGAAGGCAGCACACACAAATGTCCAGACAGTCTGCAGAACTGCTGCCCAACTCAAGCGGAAGGCAAGTGCCACGGACAGTTAAACTGTTTCTCAGGGCTCGTGAATGTGCCCACTGTCAGGCCTTTACCAGGCCTCTGGGAGCCACAGATGGAAGGAGAGAACTGACTCCTACTAGCTGACCTCTGACCTCCACTATCATGGAATGGGACTTGCTCCTCCAAAATAACAAATGTAAAAAAGGGGGAAATTTTTACAGAAGATTACCAGCATAAATAGTATAAAGGCATCACTAATCAGATCTGTTGTCATCATCATCAACGCTCGATCACATCACACACTCAGCAGGGCTGCGTGTGCACTGGCAGCATCTCAGGTGTTCGGAGGCTGCCACCATACGGTGAGAGGCCTGCTCTGTCGGTGTGGGCCAAGGTACATACCGACAGAGCCTCTAGGCCCTGGTGGGTTTGGGGAAGAGTTGGGATTTCATCAACTATATCAGGCCTCGTCCTACATCAGCCTGTCCTGTACCCGAGACAGAGCTGGCCACCCCTTCTTTGGTACCACTGTGGATTTTGATGGAGAAGGTAACAGGCACCGAGCCACTCTGCTGTATGTTTAGAATGTATATATGTCTGGTTTCCTCTCAAGATTGTGGGTGTCTTTAGGCATTATGGTCTGGCCCATCTTCCAGCACACAGTAGGTATTTCGTGGCAGTGTGAATGAGCGGACATGAGAACAAATGCTTTCAGATCCATTCCTGGCTCACGAGGGCTTTTAGCTGCATCTCACTTGCTCTTTAGTCTAGCCCGAGCTGTTCCACCAATCAGCTTTCATCTCTACACTACCTGCCAGAGTTCTTTTTTAAATCTGCCTAGCCATTTTGGAGTCTTTTATCATTTCTACTTGTGATGTTATTTTTCATATCTTTAAGAGTTTTATTTTGTATTTTTTAATCCAGTAATTCAACTTCTTGGTATCCAAACCTGTTGGTAAGTGATTGTCTGATGTCCTGATTCACTATGGCAGCTTACTTTCTTGTGTATGTGACTATCTTTAACTATGAGCACATCATATACACGCACACATATATACATATACACACACAAAGACACATACAAAGACAGACAGACAGACACACACACACAAAGGCAGACAGACATGCACACAGACATGCAAAGAAACACACACAAAGACACATACAAAGACAGACAGACAGACAGACACCCTCTACTTTAGTGGTTTTCAAAGAATGCTGAGGCTACACTGGGCCCTTGTTAGAGTTGAAACTCCACGGCCCTGTCTTGGCTCTGCTGAACACGAGTCTGTGGGTGAGGACTACCCTGCACTCAAGGAGCCCACCTGCTCATCTGACAAATGCCAAGAGAGAGTGAGACCCACAGAGACACCCTGTATTTGCCCTCAAGGGAGCAGAGAGGACCAAGGCCACCTGCCTCACCTGCTGCTTCTGCCCACTGCTTTCCACTCTAGTTTAAGCTCAGTGTAGTTTTTTTCCTGGGAGGAGTGAGGTTGAAGGCCATTTTCAGGGGGTCCTTTAATTTATTGTGAGCCCCAAATACTGCCTTAAAATCCTCAGCCAGAATCCAGTTGCTTACGGTGGAATGGCACACCAGAGCACCTAGCCTGCTGCCCAGGCAGAAAGAATAAGAGGACAATGGGATAATTCCAGGGTCTGTCTGCCCTCTTACCCACTATGGTAAAAAACATGGTCTTATAGCTGACACCTCCAGGATCTAATGCCCCTGAGCCCTGATCACCCCAGGCCCAAGTCACCTCCACAGCAAAGCTCTGCTCCTGTTCCCGCAGGTGGCTGTAGGTCCCCAGCAGTCTCTGAAAGTGCTTCCATACCTGGGCACGCTGTTCCAGGTCGGGTGGACGAAGCCTGAGGGAAGAGCCAGGAAGGGCAAGGGTCAGTGGGAAAGTTGGTCTTGCCAGCCCTGATCTAAGGACCCTGTCCCAGGTCAGCATCAGATACCTAAGTGGTGAGGCCAGCCGTGTACACAGAGGCCAGCCGTGTGCACAGAGGCCAGCTGTGTGTATTAGTGTGAGTATGCTGCATGGGCAGGGAACCAGGGCTCAGGCCCTGGAGGAAATGATTTAATTCCTTGGGCTCCTTCTCATATGGATATATAAGGTCACTTAGGGGCTGGGGTGTGGCTGAGTGGTACAGTACTTGCCTAGCATGGGTGAGTTTGAGCCCACCATTGGAAACAACAACAACAACAAGTAGAGAAGGAAAGGCAAGTGAGGAAGGGGTAGGAAGGCACCTGCATCTCCTAGGCATCTTACAGCCCCACAGGGCTCTGTGAACAACAACCGGTCCGAGAACTAGAGCTCAACTCAGGGGTATTAGCCAGCGCTGCCACCGTGGCTGTGTTCCAGGCACCCATGGCTATAGCTACAGTCTGCATTATGGACACCACAGCCACAGGGCTAAAGTGACCCAAGAGAGCGAAGTAGGTGGATCCACAAGTGCCTCAAAACTCAAAAGACAGCGTCTCAAACCCTGAGGCTTTTCCATTCATGTGGGTGAATCAGGCAGTCCTACCCTGAGTCTTAACTCCTGTGGGTCCTAACTCCAAACCACCCTCCTCCACGGCTCTTCCTTGCTCCATGTATCCATGGGATGTATATGACGCCATTCTTGGCCACCGAGGCTCTTAGTGTAGGCCCAGGATGCCACAAGGGTGAGGGGACTGTGCATTTTCCATAGGGAGACTAAACAGCCTCTCTGAGAAGTCAGGAGGGACGAGCGGAATCCCTGTGTAATGTTGGAACGCTGAAGCAGAGGCGCCCAGGGCTGGGAGGGCTGGCTGCTGCAGCTAACCAGCCGGGTGGTGCTGGGGACATTGTCTAAGTTCTCTGCAGAGTTTCCCCATCCGCTGAATGAATCAGAGCACGTGGCTCTTCTCAGCTCTGCTTTCATGACCTGACTCACAGAGGACACAATGGGGCCAGTGACTCACTCCTTCCGGATGAGCTGGCCGTCCACAGTCACCAGCCCGAAGTGTACCTCGAACAGGTACTTGAGCACACACAGCTTCCTCCGCAGGTCCCCCTCGCTCTCACTGTGGTCTCCGTTGATGGCGATGAACAGGCACTCTCCAAACTGTAGGTGGTCACAGTGTCAGCTGGTCCCCTGGGGACTCCCTTGGCCTTCCAGGTCTAAGAGAGTACGTAAGGGGAGGACGAGGCCCAGGGGACTCTGAAACACTGCAGTTTCTGCCTTCCGAAGAGCTCTACAGTCCACGGTAAGAATGAGGCATCTGGCTCCCACGGACTGGACAGACATGGATTGTGGGTACACTGAAGGCTGCGGTGGGGCCTTATCCTTACCAGATGCAGGACATACAGGTGGTTGTCGTTTTCTGTTGAGAAGCAGGTGTACGTGTCTGAGAGCTTCTCCAGCATCGTCATGGAGGAGATGATGACTGGGGCCAGAAGGGTGCTGAGTTGGTCCTCCAACACAGGAAGCTGTGGACAGGGAGAGCAGAGCATAGCCTACCCGGCATAGATGCCCGGCGTGCTGACACTGATATAACGTCTACCAACAAAGTGGGACACAGTCATAACTTGGGCATGTTGGAAAGTGTGTCAGATACTGGGGACAAAGGAACAAACAAGACTTAGGCCTTCCAGGAAGAGAGCCAGCAGTGTCAGACCTGCCTGAGGGGCCACTTTCGTCCTGGTGGGGAAGGAAGGAGGGCAGTTTCCCCAGACCTTGTGTGCTGCCAAGGGTGGGCTCAGACCAGTGATGGCAGCTCAGGGCCCAGATCCGGAGAGAAACACTCAGATAGGAATGTCTGAGTGGAGCCCACAGGCCACACACTCCCCAAGAGAAGCTACGGCAGCAGCTGGACACAAAGCCACAAACTTGGGTAGTTTGGGTGAATTATTTTTCCTTTTTTCTTTTATAATACAATTGCATGGTTTCCAAGCACGAACCCTGCAAATACTATCTTGTCACAACAACAGAGGTTTGGACAAACCTGCAAGGGATTGAGCCCCGCTCACCCCAATAGAATGCTTAGAGCATTCGGTTGAAACTTCTATGACTCCGAGAAGTCTCCTACACATAGACGGGGCTACTTCAGGGAACTTATCCCAAGAACACAAGTGTGTGCCCACAAGCATGTTCATAAAACAGCAATGTACAATTTCAAACAACTGGAAAAAAATAGAAATGTCCAATCCCACGGAAATGGCTGAACAAGGTGATACATCTAAACCATGGTTTCTCAAACTGTAGTTGCCAACTGGCAACAACAGTAAGGGTCTGAGTGTGCAACCACCAAGGCCTAACTCCAAAATAAAAAGCAAAAGGGGTCAGAGGAAGCCTTGGCCTGGCATCCGGCATGCTCTCTGCACTTGTCTCGGCATCGAGCCACATACCACAGCCTTTAAAAACCCAGCTCAGACTGGAGACCACGGTATGCTATGCATTCCAGGCTTCTTACAGGACACACCTGCTCTCTGTTTCTTTTGTTTGTTATGAGACAGGGTTTCTCTGTGTAGCTCTGGCTGTCCTGGAACTCACTCTGTAGACCAGGCTGGCCCCAAACTCAGAGATCTGCCTGCTTCTGCCTCCCAAGTGCTGGGATTAAAGGTGTGTGCCACCACCACCCATAGTTTTCTGTTTGTATAGAAACATTGTTTTACTTATGGAAAACAAACACCTAGTATTTCTTACTGTCATTCCTCTGTAATAAATTAGTGTGTCTCTGACTGTACTGTATTAAGAGTATTTGATTTTAAAAATAGATGTTTGAGTGACTGACTTTAATTTAATAAAAATAACTAACTGAATTTTGATTTGGGCTTAGGGCAGCATCAATAATTATAAAATCAAAATATCAACTAGCCAGAAAGTGCTCTATGTCCTGCAGTACCAAAGTTTAATTGGTTTCAGAAAAAAGGTTTGTTGTATTTTAAACTCTGTGCATGCTGGTGTGTGTGTGTTTGTGTGTGTGTGTGTGTGTTGTGTGCATGTGCGTGTGTGTCACTGCATGCAGGTCCCTATGGAGGTTAAAGAGCACACCAGATGCCCTGGAGCTGGAATTACCAGAGGAGGACTCACGTTACCTGCTGTGGGCACTGGGAGCTGAACTCAGATCTCTTGACAGCAGTACAAGCTCAGAACATTGAGCTCTCCTCCAGCCCAGGTTTTATTCTTTAGTAAAAATAAACAAGTATGCCCACGTCCTTAGTGCTTAACATGGCTTTCCTCTTTCATTAATGAATACAATTGAATTGTTCAAAATTTTTTTAATTATTTATTATTGGTAAGTGTCTAATTCCACATTTATTTTACACTTGTACATCTGGGACCATGTAAAGATATCTGTGGGGAAAGAGGCTGCAGTGAGAAAGCTTAGGAAGTCCTTAGTTAAGGGATAGAGAATCCACATAGCTATTTAAAATATTACTGACTCAATGACTTATGAGTGATCTTCTTTAACCCTGCCTCTCCTGTTTCAATACTTTCTCTGTTCCCTAACAAGCATGGGTTTACTTGGACATACTCTTCTCCATCATCCCCACTGCTCCTCCTCCCTTCCCCAACACTCTTCTCCATCATCCCCACTGCTCCTCCTCCCTTCCTAAACAGCAGAAGGGAGCAGCAGATACAAGAGCCTGTGAAACACTGGAGGAATTTGAGCAAAGACTCCAATCAGATCTGCCCTCAGTGCTGGAGTGAGGAGAAGGAAGAAACTGCTGATCTTGCCGATTGACTGGGGGAGCTGGCTCCTCATCAGGAAGAGTGTTGTAATGCATAAAGAACGAAGGAGTCTCTTACCTTGAAGACAGAACCAAGAGGCTGGCCAGTGGGAATGAGCTACAGAGCCTCTTTGCTGGCACCCCCAGGGCTACCCACCACAGTCACTCTGCCTACCCAGTGCTGTCTGCTGGTGGAGCTCAGTCTAATCGCATGGGGGTCTATTCTACATACATACAACTCATGGTCCACAGTGGCTCCCTGGACCTTCACTCCCTGAGACTGGGGACCACATTGCTGTCCTTGCTGCTCTGCTCCCAGAAGCCGGCAAACTTCAGGCTTTTAGTATTGCTAAACAGCTATCCCTAACATAGGTAGGAACAGATGCTTATGATTTATAAAATTCTACTATTGTCTTAAAATATTCAATTGTTTTAACTGTCATATATTATACTGAAAGTCATTTTTAGAAAATCTACACTGAGTACAGTAACTTAGCCTACAGTGGAATAAAAGCAGTAGCTTTTCCAGTTGAAAATCTTTTGTGACCATATTTTTTTCAATACATATAGAGTAGAAAGGAATATTCTTATACACCAATTGGTAAAACTATAAAGCGCTAAAATGTTTTTGAATGGCTTTCAACTAATCTTTATTTCTAGAAATAATCATATCAAATAATTGGGCAAAAGGATAAAATTCAAGCACAAATAAATGTTTCTACAGTGATAGCTAACTAGGATATATGTTTGTGTGTGAATGCACACATATATGTATATAAATATATATACATAGCTATCTACATATAAAGAAATCATTTGATGAAAATACATTTATTCATATATTTGGATATAATAGTACCATTGGAAATTATGCTTTTGTGTTCTTTTAACAAAATGTAAAAATGATTTGATATAATGAAATGAAAAAAAAATGGAGAAATGAAACATAAATGTGATCTGATCCCACCATGTAAAAGGGAAAGCCCTAAAGCAGGTTTATTCAAGAACTAATAGAGTTAGGTGGTGGGATCATGAGTTTCTTAAGAACAACTGTGCATTCTAAGATTGCTCAGCAGAAACTAAGGGCGGCATGCATACCTCAGAACTCAGGGACTTCGCTCCTTATGCTAGCTATTCAGGAACTGAAAACAGAGATTTTGTTCCTGTACCAGGCTTTAATTAGACAAAAGAACTGAAATATTTCTTATAAGTTCTAAAAGATTAGGTGTGATGACTTTTAAAAATGAAAGAGCTAAAGAGACGGGCCTAAATTTTAGTTTAGAAAATGTCCACCATCTCCGGAGTCTTGTTTCCGCTAAACAATGGACACAGGCATCACCATCTGATGCTGACGTGGCGGGGGAGGGGAGTGAGTTCCGCCAGGCACCAGTCTCATCCCCGACTCTGGGGAGCAGCTAGATCTAGCGTACCAGGAGATGCAAGAATGTTTTGATCACTGCAATTCTAATAAAAAAGTTTAACCTGGGCTGGAGAGATGGCTCAGCCATTAAGAGCACTGACTGATCTTCCAGAGGTCCTGAGTTCAATTCCCAGCAACCATATGGTGGCTCACAACCATCTGTAATGGGATCTGGCACCCTCTTCTGGTGTGTCTGAAGACAGCTACAGTGTACCCATATGCATAAAATAAGTAAATCTTGAAGTAAAAGTTTAACCAAAATAAATTAAAATTAACCCTGGGAAAAAATGCAAAATAAATGATTCCTGTGAAATGCACACCAGGATGATGGCAACCATTGCTGAGTGATACTAAATGCACTGGATGTCCACATACAGAACAGCTTCCAGCTGTACTCTACACTACGTTCAATCCAAAAGCTCATTAGGGCTAATGTGAAATCCAAATCTGGCATGGAGGTGTGTGCCTGTAATCCCAGTACTTGGGAAGTAGAGGCAGGAGGATTGCAAGCTAGAGGCTGGCCTGAGTTACCTAGTAAAATCTTGTTTCAATAGAAATAGGGGCTGGAGGTGGCTCAGTAAATAAAGGTGCTTGCTGCCGAGCTTGATGATCTCAGTTTGATCCCCACGATAGTAGAAGGAAAAACTGACTCTCACAAGTTGTCCTCTGACCAAACCAAACCAAACCCCAAGCTAAACAATTTCCAGGAGAGGATGCAGGGAAAACTCCTTACAAGTTTAGGTTAGGCGAAGATTTCTTAGCTATGTCACCAAAAGCATGATCTGTAATTGCAAAATTGGAAAATCGTGCTATTGGAACTACACACGTTGTGCTCTTTAAAAGCATTCTCAAGAGCATGCGCAGACAAGCCACAATCTGGGAGGAAATATTTGCAAAGGAGATCTAATAGAAGACATGTCTGAGCTATGTAAGAAACTCCAAAAATTCAATAAGAATCACTTGAGAAAACTGATCTAATATAGGAAACAGATACAGCCAAGTAGCACATGAAAAGCCGCCCAGAGTCATTAGTCACCAAAGGATGAAAAATAAAACTCAAGATTTTAGCTGACATATATTAAACTGGCTAAATAAAAACGAATGTATATTAAGTATCACAGAAGAACTGGAAAGTGGCTGGTGGGGTGCACAATAGTGGCTATCTCTTCTGGGGAGAGCTTGGGGGGTCTCTTAAGAGGTATAGGGACTGGGGAGATACCTCAGTGGTTAAAAGCATTTGCTGTTCTCTCAGAAGATCTGAGTTCTAGTCCAAGCAACCACATGACAACTCACAGTAACTTCAATTCTAGGTGATATAATGCCCCCTTCTGGCCTCAGTGGGCATTGCATGCACATGGTACACAGATACACTGTAAGACCTGAGGTTAACCTATAAACCCACCCACCCAAGGACCAGGTAAATTCCGGGAATGCTGGGAGTTGTAGTTCTCGGACAATAACAACGCTCTAAGGGAAAATATGGTGGCCGAATGGGTTTCTTCTTATAAGCCCCTGCAACATGTATCTCAGCGCTACTCAGCTGGGAATTCCAGGGGATAGTCCTGATCAAAGCCCATCCCAGTCAGGACTTAATTAAGCTTGCTTCAAATTTGGCTCAAAACAAAACAACAACAAACACCCACAGAGTCCAAGGCCACACGAAGATGTGTGTTCACGGCCTGCAACAGTTGTCAATGGCAACGAAAATCTAAAAAACAAGTCAAATGTTCACCAAGAAGGAAATGAAGAAATGGACTACGGCCTCTAGCTATGGTGGGGTTGGGTGACTGACAGGCGCTAAGGCGGATGAAGACAAAGAATCATGCTGAGGTAAAAAAGCTAGCCCGAGCCAACCACAACACGAAATGTATCCCGCCGCTGTGCGCGATTCTTCTAGATAAGTCTACATCACACAGACTCACTGGACAGCAAGCAGCTCACTGACTCTGAGGGAGTGAAGGAGGGGTTGCCGCTCTTGGGGTGGCAGGCAGTTCACCGATTGTGACGGAATCCCAGATATAGGCATATCGATCGGAAGGTATACTTTAAATGTGAACAGACAACCGTTGGTCTAGTATACTTAATAGAGTTGTTAAAAATTAATCATTATGCGTATGCCAAGCTTTTTGGATAGAGAACCCGACATCAAGTTTCCCTGTTGTGAGGCTAAAATTTACCTCCTTCCCCCATCACTGGCCCGGACAGCTGGGGTGAGGTAGGAAGTCACAGTACTCAAGACGTCAAAAGGCTGCCTCTACTGGCCAGGCACAGGCCCTGCAGAGTCCTCCTGCCAGCTTGGAAAAGGCACTCAGGCCTCCTGGCCTTGAGTGGCTTTGTGGCTTCTCCATCAATCTCCAGGCCCCCACCAAGATAGCCCACTCGATCTGTACTTACCTCCTCTTCCTCATTCTCCGACTGCCTGAACTTCAGCCGGAGGTTCTCCTCAAACTCATCATCCGTCCAGTAGAAGAGGACCTCTGCGCCCTCAGTGGCTACCAACACACACTTCATCTTCCAGGGAGAAGCGAGGGCAAAGGTCACATCTGTGAGTTCAGCCTGGGTAAGGGCCAGAGGTTCAGCACATCAGGCACTCACTGAGCCCTTGGCTGCATGTCCCCCATCACCTAGCCATTCTGGGGTTACCTTGTTGCCCCTAATGAAGTAGTGACATGGGGTGGGGGTGGGGCAGGGCTGGAGAGAGGGATGGGGAAGCGGTACGGACCGTACACAGTAGCTCAGCTTACTCCTCTCATTCTGCTTTTCAAGTGGGTGCTGCCCACCTCTCCACCCTCCATCCTCTACACCCCCAGGAGAGGAACATCATTTACCTTGGCAAAGCGCGCAGCGGGGCTTCCGAGGAGCTAGTCTCTGACCAGGTTGGCAAACAACAGCACAGCATCCTTCGGTCTGTAAATGCTTAAGGCAGAGAAGGCATGAAGGCATACAGAGGGTCTGGTCCCCACTGCCGCCTGTTCCTGAGGGCGGACAACCTGGACAAGGGCTGAAAAGTCACAGGTTCTCCCATTTTAAGGACCAGGAGCTCGGGAGTTCTTTATGCGGAGCCAGCGTGGGTGACACATTAGTTCCTACCTCCTCTGCATCTGGACAATTCTCAGTTTATATTCGGGGTCATTCAGGCACAGGTGTGGCCAGCAATCCCACCTGAGCAGCCCCAGGGAGCTTCGAGCAGCGATATAACGACACAACCCATCCCAGGCTGGCAGGAAGTAGTCCCAGGGAAAAGTGGCATCTGGGGTTGGTTCTGGTTTGGGCTTTCCCAGGTCACATTCAACTCGGAGCTTCAAACTCCCACTGGGAGACCAGGGACCCTGTTGCACCTTACTACTGGGCTACAGAGAGTCACCAGCCGGGTTGCAACCTCAGCCCACTAGGCTCATCTTAAGGACAAGAACGGTGAGTGGCTGTCGTTCTTATTTCCCGGCTTCAAATAGCAAGAGAAATAAGCTGACTCTGGAATCCTCTCATTTTGATAACAGGCAAGAAAAATCTAAAGCAGAGGAGGAAGGTTCGATCCTGGCATTTTGAAAGCAATGAAAAGTCTGAGCCTGGCTTGGCCTTGATGGCAACTTCCGGGAAACACCGGCTTGCTTCTCCGTGGGTATCGGATTTTACAGTTTCGGCGATTATTTTCACAGGGTGCTAACCTCATTTTCTGACCTTTGTTCTCCTTATATTTTGCTCTAAAAAGAGGGAACTTTGAAGAGAAGGGCGATCCTGAGAAAACCCCCAACACCCACTTTTACCACCCGGGTCCCAGTTCTCTCATTGTCCCCAGGAAACTGCCCCCGTGGCCTCTGTCCTGACTAACACAGCTTAGCTGGGGGTGGGGGGTGGGTGGGTGCAAGGGGTGGGGACGATAGCCTGTGATGCTCCAGCAGGAGCAGCTGGCATAGGAAGGAGTCTCTCCCCGCGCCACTTAGCACCGCGTCACTGCGTGGCTCCGCCCAATAGCTGCTTAGCACTCCAGCAATGACACCCAGAAATCCAGATGTACCCTCCCCCTCTCCTCCCGGGGACGAAGGCCTGGCTTGGGACGCCCGCTCCAAAAGGGCATGAGACTGAGGTCAGTTTCCCCGGGCGCCCGGGCCTCTCCAAGCTGGGAGGGCTGGCCGGAGGTCCCTACGGAGGGGCGACCCAGGGCAGCGCTCGGTCGCCCAGGATGCCCACGTACCGGATCCGCTGCTCGCACCGCCCAGTGTGCGGCCAGCCGGCGGCGCGCTTCCGGGTAGGACACATGACCCGTCCACGTGACTCGGGCCTGCTTTGTGGGTTCGAGCCCCGCCCCGTCAGGCTTTGCTCTGGTTTGACAGCGCTTTTGCCCTTCAGGCCCGCCACTGCACTTGCCCGTCACCCGCCGCTAAGGTGCGGTGCCACGTTCCCCCTGGCATAAGTAGGTAAATCCACTGCCTTTAGGGGCACCTGCTGAGTGCAGGTGACATTTCTTCTAGAGGCCCTTTTGCTTGATTTAGCTAAAAGGATTCCCCACGGATTTACCGATGGGGTAGCTGAGGCCCCTGAGGGAACCAACTTGCGGAAGAGAGACCAAATAGAACCAGAACCCACGTTTCTTTGCACCGTCACCGTGCCTTTCCAAGCTTTTAGTTTTCTTGTGGAATCTGGCTGTGGGTGAAAGCTACCTTTTTGTGGGTGCTTTCCCTTACTTACCTCCAGGGGACCGAACCCACGCCTAAGAGCCCAGCTACCCTTGTTGTGCAGCAGCTCTTTGATTTACTAGGGTTCCCAATCAGACTGAGGGGTGCAGACACATTAGGGCTTTTGTCTTGAACCTGTGAGTGATTGCAACCTATTAAGATTTTATGTGTCTTTGGAATGGCGAAAAGAGTAAAGGGGCCAACGTAGTCCGCAGGAGAGTCTGGATGCCTACTCCCTGGGTACCTTGGTGTTACTGGGAAACTTTGTGTACAACCACCCAGCGAGGAAGGAGATGCACCGGAATGAACACTCCCCCACTCACAAGGCAGAAGCCTAGAGGCAGAAGCCAAGAGCCAGTGCCGCGGCCACCCTAGCTACCTAAGGCACAATCAAGCAGCATCCCTCATGCCTGCGCCTGTGCCTGCGCCTTCGCTACCCACCCTGCTCAGCCCGGCTTCACAGTACAGCCACAAGCATCTCTCCTTGCGACCTGAGTCTGCCAGCACTATCCTGCTAACTTTGGTCATTTCTCTCTTGTTTCAGTTTGTAAGCTTGAATAACTGTTACCCATGAACAACTTATAACCATTCTAGGCCATGTTACCTTATGCTAGTGACTTGTGTTTTACGGATGACTAAAGAATGGCGCTGATTATCTATCTCTTCATGTGGTTTCTCTTCATTTGTGTAGCTTTTACATTTTTTTGCTTTCAAAGAGATATTTATTCATATCTTTTAACCCCTTTTCTTACCTATTTTTAGCCATTGAAATTGTCTTTATTATTGGATTGTAAGAATTCTTTAGGTTCTAGATATGTTTTAAATTAAATATATATTTTAAAAATTCCATTATTTGGTCTGTCTTTTCATTTTCTCTGTGCACGTGAGTGTGTGTGTGTGTGTGTGTGTGTGTGTGTGTGTATGTGTGTGTGTGTAAGCGTTGCCCAGGAGTGCATGTGGAGTTTGCTGCTTTTGGTCAGGCTGGCGCCAGAAAACTCCAGAACACCTCCTGTCTCTGTCCTGTCACAGGTACCTAACCCAAAGTCCTCATTTTATAGATGAGGAGTCTGAGGGACAGAGAGTCTGGACAACTCGTCTTCTGAAGTGACCAGAATCGGTCTGGCAGAGCTGCCATGGTCTGCGGATGTGGCTGGCTTCTGGACCTCCAAGTGGCCCAACTGCCCACTTTGCAGTTTTATCTGTAGCTCATTCCTCCGAATGGAAACATTCTCTTTTGGTGGGAGGAGGAGGAGCTCCTGAGACTCAAGCTCACAAGATATAAAAACCTCAGAAACTCAGTAGATTATCAGATTCTCATGGTCCTTCGCCAAGGCTGTGAAAGCTAGGGAAAGGAGAGCTTTCATAGCTTGTCCTCTATGCTGGTTGGGTTTTGTGTGGCCCTCTTGAGTAGCCTGTGCTCCTGGAAGTCACTTCAGTGAATTTGTTCTGTCATTAAGCTAGACTTTGAGGGAATCATTTTTTTTTTCCTAGTCTGTTGTTGATGCCCTGTCTTGGCTGAGTAGTCTTTGCACACATCCTTCCAGGAAAAGTCACACACCATTTGGATTTTCGAATTATGTTTTTTGACATGTCCAGTAGAGGGCGCAGTAATTAGTACTAATAATGTTCACTGGTGGATAGGCACGGACTAATTCAGGTTGTTCTTTGATAAAATGAGCTAAGAACTAGATTGTCAGGACTTGAGGAGTAGGGCAGGTGAAGAAGCAAGCTCATTTAGAGCACAGTGTAACTGGTTCTGTAGATTTTAGTATCACCATGGAAACGGTAACCATGATTCGATAGCAGACCCGTGGTGGGATCTCCTGACATCCAAGGCTTCTCCAGACTCCCAGAACCCTTCAGCATTTTCTGCTTTGTTTTCACGAGGCAGATGTTGGCTTCCCGGGTAAGGGCTTCATTTTCTAGAGCCCAGTTCTAGATAGGCCCATGGACTGAGTGGAAGGGGATTTTATTGGGGTCCAGGCCAGGGCCCTCACTATTCTCACTTGATCCCACATACTCTCTCTTGTTTGTCAGCCCCTCATCGGTACTCACAGTAGCCCTGAAGGAAGGTGCTGAGGAAGGCAGTGGTCCCCATCAGTCTAGACAGGAGTGACTGTGGGACACAGCCATGGCCCCTTTTACATCCCCACTGACTGAACTTTAGTTGACTCATGAACAAGAACCTTGGTCATGCTAGCCATTAACACTGTAGGGTTTACATATTGTAACCCCAGCTTCCTTATCCAATACATTCACGGCATCTAACTTGAATGATGAAAAACAATTTCTTTTCTTTTCCTTCTTCTTTTCCTTCTTCTTCCTCTTCTTCCTCTTCTTCCTCTTCTTCCTCTTCTTCCTCTTCTTCCTCTTCTTCCTCTTCTTCCTCTTCTTCCTCCTCCTCTTCCTCTTCTTCTTCTTCTTCTTCTTCTTCTTCTTCTTCTTCTTCTTCTTCTTCTTCTTCTTCTTTCTTCTTCTTTCTTCTTCTTTCTGAGACAGAGTTTCTCTGTGTAGCCCTGGCTGTCCTGGAACTCTCTCTGTAGACCAGGCTGGCCTTGAATTCAGAAATCTACCTGCCTCTGCCTCCCAAGTGCTGGGATTAAAGGTGAGGCTGAGGCAAGGCTTTGGAAGGACGGCAGGAAGACAGCGTCATGAAATCAAAGGCCCTGGTGCGTGTTAGCTGTGTGTTAGTGTTAAAGTCTAAGTGCTCAGACTTAGGTCCAGCAGTGCTGTGGAAAACTGTTGCCTCTCTCCCCAACAAAACACCCTGACCACAGAAAGTTAAAGTAGTCATATTTTATTTCTTACAAAACATTACTTTAAAATAAAAAAAAAAAAAAACTACCTCATGGACTCCAACTCCCTGCAATCACCAGGTTTACAAAAGTCAAAATCTACTGTGTGTTGTGGATGTAAAGTTAAGGACTGTTAGAAGCCCTGCAGACACAGCCTTCCCCAGAGGGTCTCCTGTATTCATCTCACTGGCTTCTAGAGGAATCAAGCCAAGGCCTCTTTCTATTTCTTCTGAAATTATAATTTATTACATAACATTTACAAGTTGGACCTGGGGTGTTTTCCTGAATGATAATTAGAGAGTAGAATTAGAATTAGAAGAGTTCCTGGCTTGGGTTGTCAGACTCCTTTTCCACAGCAGGCTAGCAGGATCATGGTAGGAATTAATGAGCCAGTCAAATGGAAACTTCTCAGCTCCTCCCAAGTACTCCTGGCTTTCACAGGGGCTGCTCTGGAGTTTAGGAGAAAGCTGTGCCAATGTGGTTGGTTTATTTTCATGTTTCAGAGCGTAATTTGCAAGTATTTGCATGTGGTAGCAGCCCTGGGGTGCTGCTATACTCTTTATGTTCGGTGTGGGCAGATGAAGAGACTTTCAAACCTGAGTGATGGAGGGAGGGAGATGGTGCCTACAGAAGTGCTGGCTGGCTCTGCCATTTACCTCTAAGGACGCAGAAAATACCAACCATCACCACCAAAAGAGGGTCAGGGGCAGTGGGAATGGTTCTTAGCCTGTTCTACAGAGAAACCTAGAGAATCGGACCAGGAAGGTCAGTGTGTGACGTGGTGAGCCTGGACAGCAGAGGCTGGCCGTCCTCACGGCCCATCAGAGCTACTCCTGGGTTGCTTCAGACCTGAGGTCCATGCCCTCCTGGCAGGGTAGGCAAGTGGGTGAGACATGGGATGGACACAGGGATTGAAAAAGCTGTTGGTGGGCAACAGAGTTGAGGAAAGGGGAGCAGGGTGTCATCAGAGCAGGTTTTGAAATTTTGCAGACCTGAGTCTAAGCCACTTCTTGTCTGTTTATGTGGATGGGTGTGGAGGTTCCTTCTGTACCCTCCTGGTGACAATGGAGTCTAAATGCTGATGAGGAGAAGGGTCTCCCACAAAGGGATGGTGGTCCTTCACTCTAAAAGTTGGAGTTGTCTGGGCCTTACGCTAGGATAACTCATCGTGGCATCGCCTCTGTCTGGGACACTTCTCATTCTCTTCTTCTCCATGTCGAGAGCCTGAGAAATGAGCACAGTCAGTTCTAAAATTGAATTCTCACTCTGTCTCAGAAGAGCAGATTTCCCTGGGCTCCCTCTTGGGGACAGTGGCTGGCAGAAGGGAGGCAGCTACTGGGAAGGAGCCTCCAGCAGGGTGTGGACAGGGCCTGTGCTGCTGGGACTGCAGGGACCGGTCTCCCTTCCTGGCCCTCTCAGACACATAATTATCAACCCGGGTTGCTCTGCTTGTGCCTCAAAACATTGAAGTCCTTCTGTTGCTGGTGTTTTGACCATTATGGGAATCTACCTGGTTTGCCTTTCCTGCTACAAAAATTAAGCGTTGACCTTTCTGTTTTTGGAAAAGAAGGCACTCTGCAAGGCAGAGCCTCAGAGTCCTGTGTGTCTGCAGGACACCCATGTGGAGCACACTTGAAGATGCTGGTCTGGCCCAGAATATGCTAGCTGCAGATACTCAGTGGCTAACACCCTGGCACCCCAGTGTTCACCCCTGGGGCTGGAAGTGTGTGGAAGACCTTTAGGCAGAACCTACCAGTTACCCTTATTCTACATGGAGTCCAGGGCTTTCAGCCCACCTCTCTGGGGGCTTACAGAGTGCCTGGGAAGGGCAGAACTCCAGAAGGAGCCCAGGAGAGAGAGAGAGAGAGAGAGAGAGAGAGAGAGAGAGAGAGAGAGAGAGAGAGAGAGAGAGAGAGAACTGTAGAAGGAATCCTGGTTTTGGGAGCCCCAGGTCTTTAGTCTCACAGTTGCTTGAGTCTGATATTTTCAAGCCTTTCTCCAGCTGGAGATAATGCTAATATCCCACAGAGGCAGCTTCTTGCAGGGCATTAGAAAATTGGGGACTTTCTTTCCCAATAACAATGAGAATTTATTCTGAGGCTTTGTGATAAGAAATGAGAAAGAAAATCATTCCTAGAGGCAAGGGGAACAGAAAACCATCTCAACAAAAGGCACAGACTTCTCATTACGGGTGATTACTCTTTCAATGCGCATATCCACAAGCCCATTCTTTGGTTTAAAATGAAGGGCTCTTAAGTCTCTCATGATCTCTGCTGTATCTGGCTTGATGAAGGAAAACTGACCCCGAGAGGCCGGGCCGCTGGAGGACCTGCTTTACTCTTTCCCAGCTGCCTCAGCGGACTGCACCTCTGCTCTGGGCTGTGACCCTGTTTACTGGAGACTGTCCTTGGGTAGAGTCCCTGGAAAGAGCAGTGTCAGTTCCTCCCACCCCTCCCCCAGGCGTTACCCCCTGTGGTAAAGCTGCTAGGCAGTGTGGTATTCTAGTGAGTGTCTTGGTGCCCTCTGAGAAATGCAGATACATCTTCCTGGAGATAGTTGTGAAGACAGAACTGTATGGCTCTGAAGACAAATTTCATTGCTTCTCTCCTCCCCCTTTATTAGCTTAAAAACAAACAAAACTTCAACCTCTTGGGTGCAGCATTTAATTCACAGAGAAAGACAAAGATGGCAAAAATGACCTACATTCTGGGAGGCTTAGTGAAGAATTAACGCCTATTTACAGAAAATGTATTTGTGTGGGGCTCTGGAAGTGTTGGCTATATCGAGCAAGCAGTCCGCCAGGTGAGAGGGCAAGTCTGTGACAGGAAAAGCCACTGAGCTTGGTGACTAAGTAGGTTCTGGATGATTCCTCAAACAAATCCATTTCACTGTGGGCCGCTGGGCGGCCTAGGGACCCTTCCCAGGCCCCACAAATGCTTGGGATAGCAACAGTAGCTTTATTATGCGGCTTCTACATATGTAAAGCTGACTAGCCCAGGGTCTGGCATTAGGGCTCTGATCACCTTGCTGTCATCAGGGGCCCTGCAGCTGCCCCCAGACAAGTGCTTAGAAGAGATTCTGACACATGCTCAAGGAAAAAAACCATCTGCTTGTCTGTCTCCTTTCCCTTCCTCCCACATTCCTCCTGACATTGGTCCACCTGTTTGTCTCTTCTTTTCCTTCCTCCCTCCCTCC
>JADRCD010208594.1:12396-33359 GCA_019843815.1 Montemys delectorum | reverse complement strand
CCCTGAAGAGGAGAGGCCAGCCCTGCAGAGGCATGGAGGCAGGGCAGGGCAACAGTCTGCCCCTCACAGATGCTTCTAGGAGCTGCCTGCTTTCTTGTGTGTCATCCTCCGAGACCAGGGATCACAGGCACAGGCTCACAGGACAGTAGGAAGGAGCTCCTGGCATCCAGGACCTACACTGCTGTGAGATATGCCCCAGCTAGGTGTGAAGCTGGGGTAGGACCTAGGACCTGGGGAGGACAGGACAGATCGAGGCCCCAACATCTGCCCCACAAGCTTATACAACACCAAGTGTTCAAGCACAGTGTTGGCCACTGCTGCCTTTGCAGCTTTCTGGTGGGCAGAGGGGTTAGCAAGCAAGCTGAGGCCTCCCCTTGGCTCTGGGGGTCTTCACTGCCCCTGTTCATCCCTAAGCAGATCAATCCCCCACCACCCTTAAACCCCTTCTCCCCTGTCCATGGGACTCTGAAGCCATGTTGACTCCTCTGTTCGCCCTTCTCCATCTCCATCAAACGCAGGCCAGGTTGCTGGGCATTGAGAGCTAACTACGAAGGAGTTACTAGAGTGACTCCAGAGTGAGTAACAGGTCTGGCCACATCTCACCTCTAGACACACCTGTGCAGGTGGATCTAGAGGATCCACCGGATCCTTCTCCCTGGTCAATCAGTGTAGAGCCGTCCAGGTCACAGATGACGGCAGTTAGTGGGCACCATGTGTGCCCTGGGGTATGTGTGGCCTTAAGAGCGCGTGCTCCTTGGGTTAGGCCAGGGAATGATGGCGGCACCTGGGGGCTCTTCCCGTATTTTCTGAGTCAGGACAACAGCCCAGAAAGACATACCTAGGGGCCATCAGCCACCCATGTCAGAACGACCTGTACCCTGCACCTTCCAAGTAAACTTACCAGAACAAAAAGTATACATCTTCTCAGAATGGCTACAAATAGCCCAGTTCATTAGGGCATCATAAAAGCAAATGGTTGGGAAACTGCCGAGTTCTAGATGAGCCCTGCCAATGAGGCACAGCTGTGGGCAGGAAGGTGGCCTTCCGAGTGCTCATCACCAAACGTGACAGACTTTCCTTCCCGCTGTGACATACCCTGCAGGCTGGTGAGTTTTACGGCAGCCTCGATTATTACCCTGGCAGCTGGCACACCCTACCTCAGGACTGGAGCCAACGAGGAGAGCCTCCACTGGCAAGCACAGGCCCACTGGAAAAGCCTGGCCTTGGGGAAGTAGACGACAGCTTGTGTCATACGTAGCTGGAGAATGGAGACCACCTGTGGACGATCAACCTGGCCTCCACTGGACTGTTAATGCGGACCAAGGCACAGCTTTGCCTCTTTTGGGCCCCGGTTCTCTCAGATGGAATGGGCTGTTACAAGTGAGGTTCTCGCCATGGCCCAGGTCTCCACTCCCACACTGTTCCATTTCCCTGATAACAGGCATATGGGCTTCTTCAAGTGTGAGAATGTGATAGTCTATACATGCCAGCTCTAGAGCATGGATAGGGCTTGTCTCTAAGGCTCTGTCAGTCACAGAGCTTTGAGAACAACCATTAAAGTGTCTGTAGACATTAGAGAAGCAACAAAACTTTGCAGTACTAAAGCAAAGGAAAACATATAAATCAGAGACACCAACATGGCTGGACTCCTCTGTGAGCCAGGCCTTGGGATGCTTCCCAGCCACGGCGCTACAGCCAGTTGGGCTGACCAAGTGACGAGTAACTAACACAACTCACTCACAGGCAGAAAATGAGCAGATAAATAACGAACGAGTAAAGGGCAGCCACGTGGGAGAGGCGTTTGTAAGGGGCATTAGACGCAAAGGTTACCCTCTGCAACAGCAGCAGCTTCTGAGACAAGACGAGAAAGCCTGAGCCCCACGGAAGATGGTGAGAGGACGCAGCTCATCAACAGGGAAATGGCTTCGACCTTGCTCATAACAAGAACAATTTAAGCAAACGTAAATGTCATCCCTTGCCTATTAAATGAGCAAACTCCCAGAGTCTGACAGCACCTCTGTTGGGTGGTGTCAGGGTGTTGGACAGCTATAAGCTGCTGGCAGAGATGCACAGACTCAGCAAGGAGGGGCAACCCCAGGCAACACTACAGATGTGCTGGCTCCCTGCAACTCACAGCCCACCCCACACCCAACAACTGGTTGTAGAGCTACATGGGCAGGCAGAACACCAAGAGGTCAGCACGATGTCAAAGACAGTGAAGAACTGGAGACAGCCCAGCATACACCATGAAGAGCACAGTGAGGACATGGGTACCACCATGCCTGTCTCGACACCAGGGAGCCTGTCTTGCAAAAGCCAACTCCAGGGCCCCATGTCCAGAGCCCTGCTGCAGAGGTGGAGAGAGAATGAGCAGAGGGTAATGGAGAGGTGTGTGCACCAGGGTCTAAATCATTAGGAACAGCCGGCTGTGGTGGCAGATATGTTCAAGTCTCAGCACTTGGGAGGGTGGGCAAGGCAAGAGAGTCTGAAGTTCAAAGTTACCCTTAGCCACAAAGCAGGCGACACTTAAGATCCCACTTAATAAGCAGACAATAGAAATTTAAGCTTAAAATAAACATAAATATACTTTACCAGTAGAGGAAGGGAGGGACAGAATGAGAAAGATAGGGTTACCAGGAGGATTTGATTATTTCTCTGGGGGCTGGAGAGATGGCTTAGTGGTTAGAATACTTATTGCTCTTCCTGAGGATCTGGGCTCCATTCTCAGCTTCCATATCCTCCTCGTTAGCATCCATGTCAGCTCACAACCTCCTAGAACTCCAGCTCCAGGGAGTTCAACACACCCTTCTGGCCTCCCTGGCCACCTACACACATGTGGCTGGCATGCATGCATGCATACATACATACGTACATACATACATACATATATACATACATATATACATACATACACACACTTACATTTTAATAAAAATCCTTTTTTAAAAAAAATCTTACTTTGCAGATTTCACCCATGAATAAGGATCACTGATGACAGTTTAGGTTTCATGAACCATGTATAGTCACTGAGTCACTGTTGCAGTATGTGCCTATGTGCCTGTGTGTGTGTGTGTGTGTGTGTGTGTCTGTGTGTGTGCATATTAGAGTTGATTACAGGCATAAAACCCACGTTTAGCCCAGGGGCCCTGTATAAACAGGTCATAGGCCAGATGGGGCTGTATGCTCTGGTTGCCAACCCTTTCTCTAGACTCATGGACATATTTTATTAAATTAAATTATACTACAAAATTAACTTAAAAGGCAATTTTTAAAATGTGAAGGCATAATTAAACAAATCAAATTAACCAAGTATTGATTTGGTAGGTTAACCGCACAAATAGGATTGCTTTTAAGAGAGTTTAAAGCACGGTAATTTAATGCTAGCTCCTTAGTTGAATACATGTTATTAATGGAAAATCAGCAATCTGGTGGCAGTCCTAAGTGCATATATATTGTGAACAATAACAACAACAGCAACAAAAACCTTACAAGAAGGCTAGAGCACTTCTCAGCCATCGATTGCTAATACCAACAAGAAAAGTGCCACGGCAAATGCAAATAAAATTTTCCCAGAAAGAAAGTTTAAAACAAACATGCAGTGAGAGAACAAAGCCTGCAAGCTTACATTTGAACTGGGAGTCAGGAGAGATGATGTATTCTGTCTTAACAACAAAAACCCTGCTGGCCTCGAGGTGGATGGATGGGTTTCTAAGATGAAACACAGCCTGATCTGCAGAGCTGGTCCAGGACATCTACAGCTACACAGAAACCTGTCTCAAAGAATCAACCAAACAAAAAAACAAGCAACACTGCCCAGCTCTGTTCACAGAGGGCAGAGGACACTGAATGCTACCAGAGAGCTGGCTGTGTCCCCTAAACCCAGTGAGGCTCCCCAGAATGGCACTGGTGAGAGTCCAGGACTTTAAGGATTGCCGTAACTGTGCCAGACATCTGGTGACAGTATGTCACACAGTACTGGTGGCATACGTGACACTGCAGAGGGGATCTATTCAGACCATGGAAATATTTCAGCATGTATAGCATATGTGTGTGTGGTGGGTAGAAATCACTGCACAACAGTAACATGAAATGGAGTCCACCAAGCCCAGAAGGATCCCTTCCACTTGCCTACCATCTAGATGTTGCAATGAAAGCTCTGGACCAAATTCAAAAGGCTGAAGAAATGCAAACAGTAGCAGGTGGGCTGGAAAGTCCAATGAGCACCACAGAAAGATTGGCAGGGAAGCTGAAAGGCACACCGTAATACAGACATATCAGCAAGCATTCTAAGCAAGCCACTGTTATGACACAATTGCTATTCCAAAGCTACAGCCCATGACACAACAGAAAATGTTCACGTGATCAAAAGAAAACAGGAGGAGAGGAGCAAAGGAAAGCAAGACAAATGGAAAACGGTAAGTGGTAGGCCCAATTTAACCACATCGGTAATCACTTGGTATGTAAATTATTTAAACCACTAACTGAAACCTATCAAGTGGGATTTATTTTTCTTTCCCTGAAGTTCTAGCACAGCAGCATGTAGTGCCACCACCTGCAGGCCAACCTGCTTAGGAGGCTGGGGAAGGAGGGTTGCTTGGATTCAGGAGTCTGAGGCCAGATCCTGTTTCAAAAATAAATAAATGAAAAAAAAAAAAAAAAGACTCAATGGGATCATCTACCAAAAAGCCACTTTAAATAAAACGAAACAGATAGACTCAAAGTGGTTGGTTGAAAGCCACACCATATTAAAGCTAATCAAATGAAAGCCAGAGTGGCTGCGTTAACACTGGGAGAGCCACTGTGGATAAGAGGGATATTTAAGAGATGGAGGTGTTAGCTTATCTCACAAACACAATCCAGACACATACGCCGATAGAGCAACTTCCAGAGTGTGCAGAGCAAAGGCAGCCAGCTCTGCCAGGAGGCCAGGGGGAGCCCTGTTATGCCAGGGGAATCTTTCTGGCAGGTAAGACAAACCATGATCAAGTCATTCTTCATGTTAGGACACTACACAGGCCTGTGACATAAACTGCTAGACTGGAACAAGCCAAGCACACTAAGAGCTTCCTGCGGGATGCCGGGACATTGTGAGTTCCCACTGACCTGAGGGAACCTCATAAGACACAGTTATCGAGTAGCTTCCTGCTGGGGCTATAAGGCCACACAGGCTCACGTTTTAAGTGCTTATCCCCCCCCCCCCCCACTGATGCCATTTAGGGAGAGCAGGGGACCTGGTAGAGGGTCACTAGGGGCGGGCCTGGGTTCTGGCCTCTCTGTTGCAGGTCTGCTGTGATGAATAGTCTTTACCACTCACGGTACTGCTGAGGCCCCGCCACAGCCTCTCCACCATGCCACACTGGAATTCTGAAGCTGAGCCAAACGGCCCTCCTCTGAGTTGTTCTTCATCATGTGTTTTGATCAGAGACACAAAACTAACAACTACCACAAGCAATGGGGTGATGGGATGACAGGGTGATGGGGCTCCAGGAAGGACTGTCTTGCTCTCACTGAACAAACCTAACCATCCACAAAGGCAACCTGAGAGAACAGGGCTTATGAGTGAGATGGACAACAAGCTTTGTTATCAACTTTTTAAAAATAGATGTGTCCACCAAAAATCATAACAATGTGTCGCAGGGTGGTAAAGTTGAAAGTCCGTATATGATAAGTCTTCCAGAAAAGAGGTCACATGAGTAAGGAGAACAGCTGTTAAGAACTCTATAACACAGGGTTGGTGAGACAGTTCAGCAGGTAATGGCGCCTGTTACCAAGCCTGGTGGACTGAATTCAAGTCCTAGGACCTACATGGTAAGAGGAGAAAACTGACTTCCAAAAGTTGACCTTTACCTTCACTGTGGTACACATGAGCCCGAGCACAATAAATGATTAATGTAAAAACAAAAGAAAACAAAACGAAACAAAAAAACCAACCAAACTAATCTATACCACAGATTTCCATGTTCCCTTGGGAAGCAGTGTCATAAAGTTTTTTGTAGAAACAGAACAGCAAACCAGAGAATCCCAAATACAGGCGTTGGATGCTATCTGATGACTCTCAGGCTTTTGGTTGGTAGAAACTAGGGTACTGTAAAGTTAAGTTCTGAAGGTTTTTATCTGTTAGTCACAGGACATTAGGTCTGACACAGAAGTAGGCAAGGAATCTATGTAGGAGAATAAAGATCACTCAAGATAAATTGTAATTAGGTTGTGGACCTGCAACATTCCAACCTCCCCACCCACGGCCACCAACGCTTTAATGTGCTAATGGGCTTTGCAGAAAATTCAGTCACTGTTTCTTTTGGGAACTTTTGCTCATGGCAGAAAAGAAGAATCCTAGCCCTCAGGCAACTAGTACAGAACTTCAAATAGAAGCAGTGAGCTCCAAAGCGCTTTAAGTCATCAGCCAGCTTGCTCTAGTGCCATGGGTAACTGTGGAGTAAAACAATGTAATTTTTCACAGTTCTGCAGTTTGGAAAGCCCAAGATTGAGGCACCAGAAGATACAGTGTTGTGTGAGGTTCTGCACCTTCCTGCCATCTCACAAGGCAGAGGGAGCAGAGGAGACAAACACTGTCTTCATAGAGCAGGGGACATGGAAGAGCAGAGAGAGGGTCCTGATGAATCCCCTTTGACCATTGCAAGGACATTAACTCCACTTGAAAGAACATCCATTTCCTAACACTCCTCCCAGAGCACTAATCTCTCATTTTAAATTGTTTGAAAATTTACTAATATGATTTATATCACAAGTGTTAGAACCTGAGCCATCACCTGCATGTGGACATCAGAGGACAACTCCGTGAAGCCGGTCCTCCCCTTCAACCTTCATGTGGGGTCCTAGGAGTCAAACTCAGATTGCTAGACTTCTGTAGTTGGTACGTTTACCCACTAACCCTGGAGCCATCTGTAAATACATCACCGGTGTCTGAATATGGGATTCTTCATAGACTCTGTGAACACTGGGTTCCCAGCTGGTGAGGCCATTTGGGAAGGCTGTAGAACCTTCCTGAGGTGGAGACTTGCCAGAGGAAGTGAACCTTCCTGAGGAGGAGACTTGCCAGAGGAAGTGAACCTTCCTGAGAAGGAGACTTGCCAGAGGAAGTGGATCACTGACAGATCTGTCTTCAGATTCCATAGCATATTCTACTTCCTGTTCACTGTCTGCTTTCTGACCATAGACGCAAAGTGACCAGCCAGCCACCTGTTCAGGCCACCATGTGTTCCCCTCTGTAAAGAGTTACCTACCTCCATCTGTGAGGCAGAGGAAAGTCTCCTTAAGCTGCTTCTTCTGAGTCACAGCAACAAGACAACTGAGCATTACAATCCCCGAAGGGCTCCTGCTCTAGAGTGCGAATACGGAAAAACATACACATTCAAACCACAGCATAGCTGCTCCTATAGAAAAAACAGGAAGACAAGAAAGGGATGGAAGACCCACCCACTACTGCCAACCAAGCTGACAGAACAGAGGATACGGCACACGAGGAAGGATGAAATAGACCATGTTAGAACATCAAACAAGTCTCAATCTAAAAGGACTAAAATATACAATGTACATCCTGTACCCACAGTGGAATTAAGTTAGAAACAAATAACAAAGGCATTTGGGAAAACTCTCATGTCTTGGGAATCTAAATACAAACTTTTAAATAATCTACAGGTCAAGAATAAATCAAAAAGGAAATGAGAAATTATTTCAAACTGAATGAACATAAAAACACAATACATCAGCAATGTTCAGCAGAGATGCGATGCCTCCAGGGAAATTGACAGTGCTGATCGAGTAGAAGAAGAAAAGTCTCAAGCAATGACCTTAGCTCCCATGGAAGGGAACTAGAAACAGAAGAGAAAATGAAATTCTACAGTGGGCAGACGATAGGGTAAACAGGATAGAAAAGAAATTCCTGTTTCTTCAAAACTCAAAACATATAACAAAAACCAAGTGAAACCAAACCACGCTGCTTTGAAAGACGGACATTTGTAAATCTTCAATGGACTGCTGGGGGTGGGTGTCTTACTGGCATCAGGGATGTGTGGGACAGGAAGATAGCACTGGGAGGGATTCAGATATAAAATGCCATCAAGACAAATATCCCATCCACATTTCTACCTTTGATGAAATGAGTAGCCATCTTGAAAGAGAAACAACAGTTAAGAGTCACCCAAGAGGGATACAGATCATCGGGTTAGTAAATACATTTTCCTTAAAGTTTCAGACCTTTTCGCCAAGACAACTGCATGCAAGTGGCTTCACTGGTTAATTCCAGCAACATCAACTTAAACAACTTCTTCAAAAAGCTGATGAAGGGCACCCTTGTTAGCTCACCCCAACACCACACCCACACTCAGGTTCCAGGAGCCCTGAGATCCATACCCTTGTGGCAGATGGACAGACCATAAAGGGAAGACACGATGACGGAAGGTGTACACCACAAACACTCGGGTGTTCTAATGTTTGAAAATCAACTGACAAATCTCACGTTGACAGAATTTAAAAAAACAAAAAACAACAACAAAAAAAACCCATGATGCAATTAATTCCATCAAAGCAGAAATGGTATCTAATAAAATCCAACTATTTCCAACTTAAAAATCTCCTACAACACTGGACCTCCCTCTAGGACCCAAGGCTGGCCACTCTCGGAGCTGCCAGACAACACTGTTAGACATGTCTGAGGAGGGCCCAGAGCAAGGGAAAATAAGTAATTAATAGATAAGTCAATCCATCTAAGCTGGAAAAGAACAAGTAAAACGAACTGGGGTTGCAGGGGACATGTTACCTAGTTTTAAGAGCCCACCTAGCGTCTCCAGAGAACACGCCGGAACAAAGGTTGTAGGAGAACGGCAGAGTGCACAGCGGATACTCAACGCTCATTGTCTCCCTAGCAAGAAGCAATCACAAATTGAAATTGTGAAAACTAGCTACAAAGCTTGTTACTCGCTATGCCTTACAATCACAGCATCAAAAAACATAAATACTCAGGGATAAGCCTGACCAGAAATATCTGGCATTCCTGACAGATATTAATGACAGCTCCTGGGTCGGAAATTTCAGGCTCATTCAGAGTTCAGTTCTCGACCAACTGCAAACACAATAGCAAAGTTCAAGTAGACTTTGTCTCATTTTGTCAGTTTGGTAAGGTGATTGTAAATCAGAGCAGTTAAGATGGCCAAGAACAAAGCATGTGCCGGCCAGTCCTGAGACTCCTTCTGAGGTATACAACAATTCAGAGAGGTAAGGAGCTTCGAGCACGAAGAGAGACCCATGCAGGGGCAGCAGCTGATGTCCCACAGGGACAGAAAGGCACTGCTTACAAGAATACAGATCACCCACAGTTAGAAGCACAAAGTTCCATCCAACCTTGATCATATACAAAATGAATTCTAACTGGACCCAACTTTAATATAAAGCCCGGAACTATAGACCTCACCAAAGTAAACAAAGGGCCACAACACTTTCTGAAAGTGAAGGCATATTAATTATTCTGATGTGGAGATGTATATTAGATGCATGACTACTCTATATATCTATAATGTAAGTAACTGAGCACTGTGGTACATGCCTGTAATCCACGCATTTGGGAGGCAGAGGTAAGGCTGTCAGTTCAAAGCTGGCCTAGTCTACACGGAGATTTCTGGGTCAGTCAGGGCTGCATGGTAAGGCCTTATTATTTTTATATGCATTTTTATACACATAAAAATATAGGTATGTATGTCTATATATGTCAAGGTTCATAAACTTCCTTCACACTTCAAACATGTGCTGTTTGTGATCTGTCAATCGAGCCTACAAGGCAGTTTGAAGAGGGAGCTCAGAGCACAACAGTTCCCAGGGCTGAGAGGACATGCATCACTGAGCCCGAGTGGGAGAAAGTCGTAAGAAGGTCCCGCAATAGGAAAGACACTGAGCCATGCTTGGAAGGAAGAGTGGGCAGCTGCTGCAGAGAGGAAAGACTTAGGCTCTGTGGACACACATGTGACAGCAGAGCCGGCCATTTTAGAAGACAGCCACACTTCACTGAAAGGATCAAGGGAGAAGCTATGCTAACTCCATATTATTATATATTATATTATATTATTATATACAGTATGTATTACATTATTACATATGATAAAGTCTTGTATATTGTTACATGTGGTACTATGTTATTGTATTGTCACTGTTATTATTATTATTATTATTTTATCACCTTTCTACTGGAGAACGCAGCTTCAGATGGCCTTGCTTGAGTATTCTGTCAAGGATTAAGAAAGAACTAGAGCCAACATGACTAGTTAGAAAATGCAAGAGGACTCAAAATTGACTTTCCTGAGCCCAGCATTACCCTCACAGTAAAAACAGACAAGAAATAAAGTACAGAATAATAATCCCCATGGATGTAGAGTCCTTAACAATTGCCAACCTGAACCCAACCACATTTGGGTTTAAGGAAGATGATGTATCGCAGCTTCGTTAGACTCATGCCAGAAATCCCAGGGCTACTGTTTTTTTAATAATCAAGACAACCTATGAACAGAATATAGAAAAACATATAATGTACTAAAATCAACTGGAAATAATCCAATACCAACATAAAATTTAAAAAGTTTAGGTAGTGCACATTTTTATCTCAGCACAAAACATCTCTTGTGAGTTGGAGTCTATCCTGGTCTACATACCAGGTTCCAGGACAGTCAAGGCTACAGAGAAAGATCCTGTCTTGAAAAACAAAATAACAAGAGAAATGGTGAGCAACTCACTCTCCCAGGAGCCACTGTGACCTGTGTCTGGGGACAGTGACTTTACCACTGACCCCTCTACTCCAACCTCACTATAGGGAGGAGCATTTGCTAGTGTGTGTGTGTGTGTGTGTGTGTGTGTGTGTGTGTGTATGTGTGTGTATATATACATATATATATATATGAAGAAATTTAACTTATATAACTTACGCACAAAGAGAGACCAATACCAATAATTGAACACTAAATGGAGCAAACAATAAGGATGTACCATAATAAAGCTGGACAGACCATGCAGTGTTGGGATGTCCTAATGTACTAGGGTGTAGGGGTCTGGGTAGGAATGGCCTCCACAGACATGAATACTTGAATACTTGGTTATTAAGGAGTGGTGGTACTTGACAAGAATTAGGAGATGTGTCCTTGTTGGAGTAAGTGTGGCCTTATTGGAGGAAGTAATGTCAATGGTGGGTTTTGGGGTTTCAAATACTCAAGCGAGGCCCAGAGGCTCTCTCTCTTCCTACTGCCTGTGGATCCAGATGTAGAACTCTCAGGTCCTTTTTCCACACTATGTCTGCCTGCACGTTGCCATGCCTCTACCATGACAATAGGGGAGTAAATCTCTGAAACTGCAAACCAGACCCCAAATGTCATCCTTTATAAGAGTTGTCATGGTCATGGTGTCTCTTCAGAGCAGTAGAACACAGACTAAGACATGGGGCTCTCAGCAAGCTCCACACATGACTCTTTCTTCCTCTGACAGCTTCACCCGCCTACCTGTAGGAAGCTTCTCACGTGTTCACTTTGACACGTGGAGTGGATAATGCCTCTCTTCTTGGATTTGGGGGTCGTTATTAAGTAAGCAGTGGCTATGTGAATACAAGCACTGGGTGCCACAGAAGACCGTGTGAAAACTGAGAGAGCAGTAGGGTGACTGGAAGGCAGGTGGCACACTCAGTGTGAATACTGGGGGCAGTGTGAGACCGTGTGACATCCTAACACTCAGAATGTCAGTTGATTTCTGAGATTTCCCATTGGACACTCTGGGCCATGGTTGAGCATGGGTAACTGACTTCTGTAAAGAAAGCCCTGGCTGGGGAGGCCCCTGTGTCACAGATGATATGGATAGGTGGTAAGAGCTTACGTGGTACAGAATACCGCTGCCCAGGAGACCTGTGTACACATGCCAGGGTCGAGGTGCTGGATGCAGTGGCTCATGAGACACACAGAGACCAGAGCCATATGTGAGTGGCACCACTGGAGAGAGATCAGGAGAAGAAAGGACAAGCAGCCAGTTTATTACCCCGTAAATACATTATAAGGAAAACCTGCAGATTAAACAAGACTGAAGAGACTTATCAACCAAATGTTTAGGTCCTGATTTGAACAGGGCAACTATTTAAGGCAAATTAGGAGGCTACAGGGAAATCTGAACACAGACTGGATATTTGATGGTATTAAGGAATTACTGCTCAAGTTTTACAATGGATAATGGTATTATAAGTCCTTATCTTTAAAAGAAAAAACAAAAGTATTTACAAATAAAATGGATGTCTGAGATTTGCTTCTAAATCACCCAGTGGCAGGAGAGGGGAGGGGAGGGCGGAGGCTGTGGGGAATGGGTGGGATTAGAATAAATCAAGGCTGGCCACCAGCTCATAGCCACTCACAAGCACTGCTTGTGCAGGGTCATTGAGTAGCTTCTCTACTTTGGTGGATATTTAAATTTTTCAGTAATGGAAAGTTTCTTTAACGTGCTCTGCAGGGAGGAATTAGCTTCACAAATGTTCATTCTCCTTCTCATCAGCTGGGCCTGAATAATAGGCAGGGTGGGGATGGGGTAGGTGGAAAAAAGACACAATTAATATCGCGTGGTACAGCTGCGGCGATGCGCATCTGTCCCATGCCCACAGGATCCAGTCTTCTGATGCTGGGTGTGCCCAGTGTTGCGTAAGCAAACCTGGAGCTAGGCTGTTCTCCTACCTAGGTGCTGGCCGTTTCTATAGAAACCACCAGAGAGATGCTATTCCAGAGAGCACAGCGCATCTCCACTGGCCTCACAGCTCCTCACCGCTCTGTGCACACTTGCCCATCAGCATCTGAGAGCCGGCCTATCAAAGAGCCCTCACCGCTCACTTTTAAAATAGGTACAGCTCATTATAAAGCACCTGCTCTCAAATGTTTCCAAGGAAACAGAGGCCCCAAGACACCCCTCTCTAAATTCATTAGCATTTAACACTCCCTAATGAGGCTTAAAGATGGCGTGTGTTAATAACCATATGCTGGGAGGACACCTTCCCCTTCACACCTAGGTGTGACTGATGAGCTGCCTGGCTCCCTGGAGACAAGCTGAGCGCACTCTAGGATATGTGAGGAAGTCCCAGTATCCAAAGCCTCCCTTTGTTTGGCTCTGGGGCACAATCCACAGATAACTGGGGTGGAGGCCCTGTCCTGACTGGCTCCAACCACTGGTCTGATACTCTTTCCTAACCTTCCTCTGAATAAGTATGTACATCCACATGCATGTACACACACACACACACACACACACACACACACACACACGCACGCACGCACGCACACACGCACGCACGCATGCATGCACACACAGAAACTATGTGGTCTCTAGCTACACAACCCTTTAGCATATATTCTCTTACATATGATATCCTTGCCTGACACTATCCTTAGGCCTAAAATACCCTAATGTGACTTGTTACCTGGAAAACTCCTATGCATACTTTAAAACCCCTAAATGTACCTATATGAAATCACTAGCTCACCCCTTTGAGATCTGTTAATCTCCATTGCGCAGCCTCCAGAGAGAACAGGGCAGAACCAGTTTCCTCCCTAGTAGTGACGTCTGGGCCTGGTGGAGATGAACCTGCATCCTCTATTTCAGAATAAATATTTCAGCAGAAGCCAGGACCCACTCCTGCCACGGCCATACCTAGGGGCCTGAGTGGCTCCTTCCCTGGTGTGAGAGTGTCACTGGTCAGGCTTGCGGAGTAGCAGCTCTGGGGCACTGTGGGTGACACCCCACATCACTGATACCGAAGCTTCCACCTCAGCTTCTTCTCATGCAGTCTGCGTGCCCACACTTACTTGGCGATAACTAATTCACTTTTGCCTTTTAACAATTGCTCAAAGGTGCAGGAGCACACTGGCTGGAGCCTGTGTGTGATTCCCTGTGCTGGCCACGACACTGCCCTGGGTGGCCATCCTATGCTGACTGCACAGGTGCTTGGCATTTTGGTCAGGGTGCACCCAGTTGTAGGAACAGATCTATCCCAATGTTAGCAAACTGAAGAGAGCTCGACCACTGTGAGATAGCTCATGGAGGGCTGGGTCTGCTGTAACCATCTGAGCAAACAGCACCTACTGTGTGCCACACATGTTACCCACAATCCTCCTGCACATTCTGGGAAGTCAATGTTAGCACCGTCAGGGGACAGATGAGAACTGTGTATATAGTGAGAGAGGCGGTCTATAGTGCCCAGGACCACACAGCCAGCTGGAGGCCTGACTCGCACTGTGATGAATGTGCAGCCTGATGCACTCCACGATAGAAGCTGCTCAATTAGTCTCCCTGTTGTAACTGTGACCAGAAAAAGCAGCATATCGGCCACTATTAAGTGTCAAACTATGGATCCAGACCACAAGGGAAAGGGGCAAAGCAGAAGAGCCAATGGTGCTCCCCAGTCCCCCCGGCACTGAAGGTCTGTAGCCATGTGCCAGCCCCTTGGGCGTTCCAGGCCCTGGAAAGCAGCACAGGAAAAGGGGTGGAGTCTCTGCAGGCTGGACAGGAATGGGGCAGGCAAAGATTCCCATGTCCCAGCTATCACCAAACTGCAGAGGCCACCACACCAGGCCCTGACATCCCAGGTACCCTGTAGGACAAGTGAATGAGGCCAGGACACCCTTGCACGAATCCCCTGACTTGTGTCCCTCCAAGGCCAGGATGCCTGGAAAGGAGAGCCTGAGAGAAGCTAGACTGACAAGGCCAGTAAGCTGGGGATGTGGACATCTCTAGGGGACAAGCAGGCCTTGAACTACACAAACTACAAAGGGATGGAGGTAGGAATGAATGGGACACATCCATTTACCCACGGACCCTCCTGTATCCATGTGCCTGAGCAGACACAGTGTTCATCAGGGAGACATACATATGTTTTTATGATCCATGCAGAGGACAGCAGCAATGGCCTGGGATTCTCTAGATGACGGTAGGGCCAAGCAGGCTGCAGGACCTACTGACTGACGCCGACTGCACAGAAGCAAGCCCCCCACCATCTTAGTGCTCCCTCTGACTCCCCTTTCACTGCTCATTACTGTTCCATACATCCTATCTGACAACAAGATCTGACTTCTGTATTTGTTTGGCATGCTGGGACTAATAAGCAAAGGGCGGGAGGAGGCGTAAGGAGATGAGGAACTTTATACCCGGACCTGCCGGACCCAGGACACACAGGGAAGGAAGGCAGCCTCCCTGGCCTTAGCTTCTGCCTGCTTCCTCCTGGGACTCTGAGTCCAGATGCCCACTTGGTCACTGTACACAGCCCTCCTCTCTGCACCAGCTCCGCTTCAGACAGAACTAGGCCTACATAGACCTCACAGTGCCCCAAACAAGTGAGATGATGAATGAGCCGGGCAGCCTGCGCTGGAAGGAGGTAAGATCCCCAGACCTAACACGAATGTATGCATCTGGCCAGCACCCCACCTAGGAAGTTAGATGATCACCTCAGTGTTGTAATAAAGAAACAGAGAGATATAAGTACACACAACAGAGGACTGGTTAAATACATCATGGCATACCGGATAATTGTTAAAAATTATAGCATCCAAAAGTCTTTTAACAGTATGGGAAATGCTAATGATGTGATATTAAGCTGGAGAAAACCACATTAAAATGCAAATGCATATGCCCAGAGAGCTGTGGTGGAGATGCCAGCCATTGGTGGAGGGCCAGCTGGTTGAACTGAGCATTGATGGGCATCTTTCTCTTCATACCATTGGGGTCATCATGGCTACCTAGTGGTCACAACTCTCCAGCCCACCCATATCTGCCCTGGTCCTGGGCCATTCAAGAGTCCCTAGTGCCTCTCCACTTTAAGTCACAGGGGACCTCAGCACACCCTCTCTACAGCTCATGGTCCCCCTCATACTAAGTAAGGGACAGCAGGGAAAGAGACCCAGCTACTGCCAGCCTATGTGGAAGAGAACAGGAAAGAAGAGAGAATAATGGGTGAATGATCAAAGTTCATTATATTCATGGACAAATGTCATAATGAAACCCATGTTTTGGATAATAGATGCTAGTAATCATATATGTACATGTATACAGACATACATACATATATACATATTTATTTTACATAAGAAAAAAAAGAACAGGTGCCCTTTGGTGGAGCTCACCAGCACATGGGCATTGCTTGGACACTGGAGCCCTCACTGTCCTTTGGCTGGGCTTCTGTGTGCAGTGGAAAACCTGCATGAGCCCACACTGTCCTGAAGGAAGAGAGCGAGAGAGAGTGGGTGGGGTAGGTAGGAGACTAACGCTAAATCACCCCCGAAATGTCTGGTCTGGGCACTGTATGAGTGGACGGCAATGCCACAGGCACAGGGAGAACTCATGCACACAGCAGGAGCTCAACAAATGCTCAGTGGGAAGGTGGCTGGGAGGAAGCACATAATACCTCATTTAAAAAAACAATTCAAAGTTCTGGTGAAAAGTCAAGCGCTGCGCTTGATGGAGGGCTGTGCTCCAGGCCAGTGCTCTCTCAGAGCTCTCTCAGAATGCATGTGCACGGAGTGCAGACACCATGCCTACAGCCTGCACATGCCATGCCCTCTCCGCAGAGCTCCTGACAGATACCAGCACACACACACACACACACACACACACACACACACACACACGGGAAGCTGCGCAGGCTTCAGTGGCTGTGGAACAGAGCTCTGGACTACAAACATCTAAAGTCAGAAGCTGCAGACTTCCACCGTGGAGTCCTGGAGGAGAAAACCATCAGTCACCCAAGTCCAGTTGTCAAGCCAGCACATAAGTGAGGCTCCCACGTGTTTCCAGTCAAGTGCTGCCTCAGGTCAGCTACAGCTGATGATTCGGTGGGGGTGAGGGATTGTGGAAAAGCTCCCGAAGAGGGACATCCGTGGGGACCCACAAGACAGCTGGCATCTGACCAAAGGAGGCCAAATGGAAAACATGAGCTAAGGAGAGGCCTGGGGCTGTGGGAACAAGTCAATGGCAGCCCAGTGCCACTGACCCACACAGAGAGCAGACACAGGCACTCACTCAGGGTGGGGAGGAGTGGGGGGGGTAGGGAGAGGCAAGCAGGGGCAGGGGGGCAGGACACAGAGGCAGGAATGTAGCCAGGGGACACAGAGTCCTGCCCTCCCTCCTCCCCTCCTGCCTGCCTGCCTGCCTGCCCTCCCTTCTCCCCTCCTGCCCGCCTGCCTGCCCGCCTGCCTGCCCACCTGCCTGCCCGCCTGCCTGCCCGCCTTCCTGCCTGCCTTCCTCTTCCCCTCGTTCCTCTTCTCTTTTCCTCTGCTCCTTTCTCTTGCTCCCTCCTTTTGTTTTTCTTATTCTCTAGAAGCTTTGGTCCAATGCAGGACCTTAGTAAAGTTGTAGCAGCAGCGTCCAGGACTATGGTGCAAAGTAAATACAAATAAATAAACAAATAAATAAGTAAGCCAGCCAAATGGAGAAGCCAAACCCCACAGCTGCAGCCGGAGACCTCAAGGCCCCCAGTAATGAAAACAGACTGGAATGAAACCCCCAGCCGACAGTCTGACCCCAGTGCACTGCTGGGCCATCTGCCCAACAAAGGGAGCAAGACTTCCCGGCATTCACGAGAGTGGGTGAGGAGAGCAGACAAACACAGAGGATGCCACACAACCTGTGGCCCCAACTGCAGCAGAATTAGGTTATAAGTTAATAACAGCAAGGTATCTGGAGAATCTCTCCATGTTTGGAAATTAAATAATATAATTCTAAACCCATATGTCAAAGAGGACGTCAGAATAAAATTAGAAAACTTTTAAATTGAATTAAAACAGCATATTTTATTTATAACAGGCAGAAAAGGAACCTGGGTATCATTTAGCTATTTCCATTAAAAAAAAAAATCTAATGACCCAACTTGCCTGCTTCTTAGAAAATAGGCATGTGAAAGCAGAGCAGGGGGAGGGAGACAACAATTAGAGTAGAAATCAATGAGGCTGGAAATAGAAAAGCAATGCGGAAAACCGATACCTCACTGAGGTGACTGATTGATAAGTCTCCAGCCACAGTGACCACGGGGATGACATGAATACGTGCGCCTGTGAGGGCTCAGCGGAGAGGCACATGCCAGCACCAGTCTGAAGGTTAGAAGCTGTGGGTCCCAATCACCAGAGGCAGCACAGATTCTGGGTAACTTCCAGGGGTCCCCCCAGGTCAGTGAGGACCAAGATGGACCTCCCACAGTCCCAGACTCTGGAAAGCACTTCAAAGTCTGAAGCCTTTGAGTGTCTACAAGAAGGTAGAGTTAAAACTCCTGCACCTGGCCACATATGACGCACTGCAGTCAAAGGGAAAGCAGGCGCACTAAAAACAGTATAGAAAACGAGCTTCAGGCCGAGGACGCGGGGTGCAAACAACATATAAACAAATGCTATGTTTAGTCTTCTGTCTTGTCCCTAAGTTGGACTACCATGCATATTCAAATATTCTAAAATCCAAAAAAAGCTGAGATTCAAAAGCACTCTGGTACATCTTGGGGAAGATGTGTGTTGACCTATCCTGGGAATTGTGCTCGTAAGGTACCTGCCCTCAGGAGGACTGTCAGCCACCAAACACTGTGGCTTGCATAGCCTAAGTGATGTGCAGAAAGGACATGGCCAACCCCAGCTGGCTCAAAGCCCTCATGTGGCATGAGAACACGGTTTTTCTATTTAGGGAAGAAAATACCCAATCCAGCTCATTGTGGCCATCCTGTCCCATCTTAAGGGTAGGACATAGGCACTAAGAAGTACGTGAGAGTCAGGAAAGGCACAGCTCCCTGGAAGTATGACCAGGCCATGGGACTAAACAGCAAGACCTCCCCAACACAAACAACTTGCCCCACACTACTGGACTCCTTCTGCAGACCCGCTCACCTAGCACATCCTGACTGGCAGGCAGGAAAGCATGACAAGGTGCACCAAAGACAAGTCAGGAGCAGAAGGAGCAGAGCAGTATGAGGTGCACCGGATGCTGTGGCTGACTGGGAATGGAAACAGCTGTGGTCGCTATGCTATGGGCCCTAGTGAAGCGTGGGACATGGCAGGAAAGGGCACTCCAGGCAAGCAGAGGGTCCCAGGAAGGATGATGGAACAGAAATATAGGATTCCTCTGATGTGCTTGTTGGTACAGTAGATATGGCCGAGGACATCTCAGTAGCAATCTCCAGAATTTACAGAAGCAAAGAGGAGAAAGAGTGGAGGAAAACCCAAAGGGAGTGGAGAACACACATAGGAGTGTATATCAGACAGGGCAGTGCTGAGGGTCCAGACACTCAGCACCACACAAAATAAAGAGCACGGCAAGCATGACCATCACTTGTAATCTCAGCACTGAGGAGGCAGAGGCAGGGGATCCCCAGGGCAATCAAATCCAAGATCCCGTCTTAGTAAGCACAATGCAGAGACTCCGAAGAAGACCCCTAACATCACCTTCTGGCCTCCACGGCAGGCAGGCGCACGCACACACGCACGCACGCACGCACGCACGCACGCACGCACGTACGTACCAAAGCTGTAAGGAATGAGGAATGACAGAACTGAGAAGAACAAGATCCTTAAGACGGTAAGAATCTCCACAGATTGACCACAAGAGAACAGGGCAGGTCCAAAATCTGTGCCCCGCCCCACAACCCCCACCAGCAGCCAGGCAGCCAGGAGCCATATTTATAAGAATCACATTCAAGTAGGGCAGTGGTGGCGCACGCCTTCAATCCCAGCACTTGGGAGGCAGAGGCAGGCGGATTTCTAAGTTCCAGGCCAGCCTGGTCTACAGAGTGAGTTCCAGGACAGCCAGGGATACACAGAGAAACCCTGTCTTGAAAAAACCAACCAACCAAACAAACAAACAAACAAACCAACCCCATTCAGACTGCTCTCAGGAGTCATGCAGACAATGTGGTAGAGCGGCCAGGGGTAGGGGACAGGGGTTGAGAGGAAGAAACCTGCAGCCAGGAATTCTGTGTCATGAAATTTTAGCTTGAAAGGTGAGTAAGAGGCCAGTAAGGGGCTTGGGAGGTAGGAGGAGCTCAGGAGGTAGGAGTACTTGCTCAGAAAACCTGACAACCTGTGTTCAATCTCAGAATCCACAGTAAAAGGGAAAAACCAACTCCTTAAAGCCGTCTTCTGACTTCCAAAGTGTATCATGGCATATAAGCATGCAGGCATTGCATGTGCACAGGCATGCACACACACACACACACACACACACACACACACACACACGATAATGACAATAATGACAATGACAATGATGATGAAACATTGTTAAAGTGGAGGAAAAATAAAGACATCAAAAAAGGAAAAAGAAGCCCACAGACTTGAATTAGTTTGTTTCTCATAGACCTGACTTACAAAAATGTTAAAAGGTGCTTCTTAGAAAAAAGAAAGTGATAGAATTGAGGAGCTGGGATGTGTATTTCAAAAAGAAGAGGGGCCTAGTGAGATGGCTCAGGATCTTTGTACCTCCTGCCAACCCTGCAAACCTGAGATCACTCCCTGGAACCCTCTAAGTGCTGAAAGTTATTCTCTTCACACACACACACACACACACACACACACACACACACACACACACAAGAGAGAGAGAGACTGAGAGACAGAGAGAGACAGAGAGATAGAGAGACAGAGAGAGAGAGAGACAGGGACAGAGAGAGAGAGAGACAGGAACAGAGACAGACAGACACACACTCACACATGAGAGAGAAAGAAAGAAACAAAGACACAGACACACAGAAAGACACATAACATATACTGACACAGAAACACATACACTTAAATAAAAACAAATTTTACAAAAGAAAGAAGGCTAGGTATAGTGGCCTACACCTTTGATCTTCCCACTCCAGGGCAGTCAAATCTCTATGAGTTGAAGGCCAACCTGTTCTATAGAGTGAGTTCTAGGACAGCAAAGGCTATATAGTGAGACTCTGTCTCAGAAAGAAAGAAAGAAAGAAAGAAAGAAAGAAA
>JADRCD010208593.1:0-42564 GCA_019843815.1 Montemys delectorum | reverse complement strand
CCCCCCCCCATTTCTAAATTTCAAAATACTAAATAGCCATCAGTAACCCAGAATAAGTCAGGAGTGGAGGAAAGGCAGAAGAAGCACATGTAGTACAGAAAAAAATAAATAAAGCTCACCGTACTTGGCATGGTGGCTCATGCTTGAAGTTCTGGCCCTGGGAAGGCTGAGGCAAGCAGATCATAAGTTCAAGGCCAGCCTGAGCTACATAGTAAGAAAAACAAACAGAGTGGGTAAAATAGCAAGATGACAGACAGCTGTAAGCTTCATCAAGAACTGAATTCACTGAAAGTGACTGTGCCAGTTTAATTAGACAGAAATTGTTAAGCTGAATAAAAATGCAAGAGGACAGAAAATTTGACACCGACACCAAACAAGGAACAAGGTTAATATTAAATGTCACCAAAAAACTGGACTTTAATACAAGAAGCAGTTTTAGAAATAGGCAGAGAGAGGTGGGGCAGAGAGGCATATGGAGAGAAGAGAGCAGAGGGAGACAGAGAGAGAGAGAGAGAGAGAGAGAGAGAGAGAGAGAGAGAGAGAGATCCTGCAAAAACCAGGGCTATTTCATCAAGTTGCAGTGACCCTGCATGCTTTTTCCTAGTAACAGATGCACTGTGCTTAAAGCCAGACCTGTCCAAATTAAGTAAAACACTGGTGAGCCCACACACGTAGATGGAAATGTTTGTGATGTCTTGTCAGTAATTGATAGAGTAAGGAGATTAAGAAAAACAGCAATAACTATCAAGTAACTACCTGATTGACTTTATCAGAACACCATGTACTGTTCTTTTCAAGAGCAAACAGAACAGCCACATCACAACTATTAAAAAAAAAATTCACTGAATCTCAAAACAGAGCTGGAGGGATGGCTCTGTGATTAAGAGTATTTGATGTTCTTCCAAAGGTCCTGGGTTCAGTTCCCAGCATGATAGCTCATAACTGTCTGCACCCCAGTTCCAGGGGATCTAATACCTTCTTCAGGCCTCCATGGCACCAGAAATGCATATGGGGCTCAGACATGCATGCAGGCAAAACACTGATACATGTAAAATAAGATTTAAAACAACTCTGAAGGTTGACTCTCTGCGGTGATTTGAATAGGTTTGGCCCCTTATAGACTCATGTATTTGAATGCTTGGCCCACAGGGAATGGCACTATTAGGAGTTATAGTCCTGTTGGAGTAGGCATGGCCTTGTTGGAGGAAGTGTGTCACTGTGGGGGTGGCCTTGCTATTGCTCAAGCTTTGCCCATTGTGGAATCAGTCTCCCCCTGGCTGCCTTGGGATCAAGATGTAGAGCTCTTGGTTCCTCCAGCACCATTTTGGTCTGTATGCTGCCATGCTTCCCACTATGATGATAATGGACTGAACCTCTGAAACTGTAAGCCAGCCCCCAATTAAATGTCTGCCTTTATACAAGTTGCCTTGGTCATGGTGTCTCTCCACAGCAATGAAACCCCAACTATGACACTCTTAAAAAGTATGTTTTCCCTAGGGTCTGAAAATGACACAGCAGCCACTTGTCACCAAGACTGAAAACTTGAGGTAAATCCCCAGGACCCTGATAGTGGAAAGAAAGAATTGACACCCACAAGTTGTCCTCTGACCTCCACATGCCCAGAGTGGGATACACTTCAACATAAACTGCACTTAGATGGAATTTTTAGAAATTAAAAACAAACAGAAATAATGAAAAAGTATGCTTTTCTAGCTTTTATGGCTTTAAGAAAGAAATCAATGATAACCTATTTATAAAATCTCTTAAATATTTTGTAATTAATAAATCTCTACCATGACTCAAACCACCAGAAGCATTTGAAAATACTTTAACTAATACTGAGACCAATATCTTGGCATTTATACAATCCCTCTACAGCAGTGTTCTGGGGGAAGCTTGCTGCTGCATCCATAGAAAGCATTTATGTGACTCCCAGTAAGTGCAGAAAGCGCCACTGACCATTTTTTCCTGGCTACATTGCTAATTCTCAACAAATGAGAACTACTCAAGAACTTTCATGATCTGGAAACCATGCTCTACCTTGGTGGTTTTCAACCTGTGGGTGGCTACCCTTTGAGGGTCTCATTAAAAATCACGCATATCAGATATTTACATTGCAATTCATAACAGTAGAAAATTTACAGTTATGAAGTAGCAATGAGATAATTTTCTTTGGGGGGTCAGCACAACATGAGAAACTGTATTAAAAGTTCGTAACATTAGGGAGATGAGAGCCATTGCTCTACAGCAACCTGTAGCTGACATCATGGCTAATGTTTGAAGATGAATGACTCTTCCCAAGAAGAGCAAGGTGTGGATGAAACCTTATCAGTTCAATTATTCAACTAAGCAGTGCATTAAGGCAAAAAAGAGATAAAATATAGAAAGACTGGGAAGAAAAAAATCGTATTTGTATTGATAGTCAGCATGCTTGCTTATATTGACTAAATAAAGAGGCCAAAACCTTATTGGAATTAAAACCAACATATAGCGAGGTCACAGGACAGACACAATGTCAGCACATATGAGTTAATTTTATTTCTACATTAAAAAAAAAAACTGTAGGGTCTGTCCAGAGGGTTGAGCAGAAGGCATCAAAGCATGTTTGTGATCCCCTAAAAATAGACTGAGGGTTCAGGAGAGGTTGCCACTCTGGGGCAGCATCCCAGAGGGCTCAGAAAGGGCCACAGACTTGAGGAGAAGACTGAGTCAGTACCAAAGCAAGCTCAGAGGAATACAGGGATGATGGGACATCTGGGGAATAGGAAGTTAGGGCAGAGAAAGTAAGGAGGCCATGTGACAAGTGTACATCTCAGAAGATCCTGTCTCAGCCTACACAACCTGGAATGCTGGGTCTCTGCGCTGAGATCTCCATACCCTCATCTAGCTTACATCACATGTGGCGGTGATCTCTATGTTGGTCTGGGGCACGGGGATGTGTTTGTCAGCTTCTCGTATTGTATGGGGAGGGCGGGACATCAGAAGTCAAAAGTCCTGGCTCCACTCAGTCCCATACTTCCCAGAGATGTGACGTGGGCCATCACAGTTCACTACTCTGTACTGAGGCTTTCTTGTCCTTGAAATGGGACAACCTCATTTCCTGCATGTTCTGAGAACAAAAGAGATTAATGGAAGGGACTTGAGAGCCTGAAAGCCTTGTCCACACGTCAGGGTGTCATGTGTGTCTGGCTGTGTTTTTCCAGGAGAGGAAACCATTGTCCAGGGTCTGAGCATTCATTTGCTAGTGTTTCTCTACAGGGCTCAATGACTCGAGGATGAAATATCCACTCAGAACTCCATCATTCCTTTTGTTGTACAAACTATTTAATCCCAATCCAGGGTTTCTACCCTGCCTTTGACCATTTACTTCGTGGATAAAAGACACACACAATCTTCATATTTACAATAAGCCTTAAACAGCACAAGAGCTGGGTAGATGTCTACCTTCTATGTTGTTAGACTCTACTTTCCTATAGGTAACCCTGAGTTATTACTACTGTGTCTCATCTGGGCTGCTCCTAACTCTAATTGGCCACCCTCATGTGCCCTAACCCATGGCATCTCTCTTCTCTTTACCTTCTTCTCTTACTCATGGTTCTCGCTCAACCCCCCCCCCCCCCAGGCCAGCTATTGGCTGTCGGCATCTTTATTTACCAATCAGAAATACCTTGGGGGCAAAGTCACGTAGCATCACTTAGGTCTATGTGCAGACTCATCTCTGGGCAACCAGGTCTTGGGGGCTTGCACTTAGCATTACAATACATAGCAAGAGACCAAACCTCAATACCTTTAAAGTTGTACTTTAAAATAAATCCTGGTTTAAATTGTCTACTGGCATCTTTAGAGTCTGCAAGCATTTGGGACTTTCCAGCCCTTGAGCTTGGGGACTTTTGCATCATCTAAAGGACTCTAATGTAGTGGGAGGCAAACCCCACCTGTCACCTTCTTCCCAGAGAGGCTCCTGTCAAGAATTTTTTAACTGATACTTATGAATAGACTAGCAGACATGCCAGGGAATTACAGCTGGACCTTATCACTTATTGGCAATGATTCAGCATCAGATTTGTGCCTAAGAGGGTGATGGGAAGCTGGACTCTGACTGAATGTTGATATATGGACAGAGTTCATAAGGATGGTAAGGAAGGGAAAGTATTTTCTAGCACCTCACAAGTGGCAAGCAAGAGTCGGTGCCTCTGGCCTGTCAGAGAGCTAGTGTGTGAGGATGAGGCTTCTGGGAGCTCCAAGTTTGCTGCACAGCAGTGGCTCAGAAGAGTGGATGTGCAGTGGGGGCCCCTGCTGAAGAAGCACAATCTCTCCTCTGAGCTGTGGATACTGTGCAAGTATTGAATGGTTCTGAACTCCATCTGAACTATAAAACTGAGATAGGGTGAGGAGAACCCTGGAGCACGGCATGGTGTTAGGAGTGGGGTATAAAGATGAGGTACAGGCTTGGGACATCCTGTGACCAGTGCCTCTCTGATGAGAAATGAGATCTGTGGGGTTCAGCCCTCAAGCTAGGGTGGAACCATGTGAGGCCAGGCATAGAACGGTTGCTCATACCCTTGCTAGTACGGCAGCCAGGATTATATCCAGCCACCAGGCTGTGTGCTTCATCCCATTTGTTCCATTTGACCCTTTGTGCTCCTTTGGTACAGTTAAGAGGTCTTTGCCTCGGCTTTATAGATGAATAAGGCTCAGAAGATTCATATAGATAAATCAAGACTCAGAGAGGTCCCTCAATTTCCCTAACGTGACACAGCTTGAAGAGCGAGGCTCATAATTAAATAGAAACCTCTGACTCTCCAGAGCCCAAGCTGCTCTCTCATTGGCCAGGCGCTCTCTCTGTGCCTGGATAAGTGGTATTCCTGTGGCTTAGCTGGTATCTCCTAAGAGGCTTGGTTCTTCATGCTCTGTCAGGCTAAGCCTCTTCCCAAGTCTAATTACCCAAAGCAGAGTGAATAGCAGATTGTCTTCTAAGAACTTGGGTTTCCCCGCCACCATGTGCCTCATAAGTCTATTGTGAACAAGTCCCAGTGGCTCTTAGTCTTTTAAGGACTGCTAACTGGGGAGTACATCTCTGGTCCCTCTCCTCTGCAATATAATACTCTTGCCTGTATTTTTTTTACCATTATGCTTTTCACTGGGGGACTCCTCCTGAGAGGGGTGCCTGCCTGGTACCTTCGATGTAACTCACTAGATGGTTTGCCATTTACACAAACCTGGTAGGATTTGAGTTGGAGTTCCTAGATATTTCCTTAGGAACATGTGGATGGGTTGGCCCAGTATTAACCCCCCCTTGGTCTTTGTTGCTCATCTATAATTGGATGCCTTCTCCCTCCTCCACCACACCCCTCCCTGTGTTGCTTATCTGGCTATTAGTCTGTGGCAAGCCGTCCAACTGGGCCTTTCACGCAATATCCTGTTTTGGTTCATAAAAAAAAAAAGTGTGTCCTGAGACCACAAGTCCCTTTAAATGTGTTTATATGTTACAGAATTGCCACCCTCCCATGTCACTCTTCAAGTACACACTTAGCATGGTTTTCATTAAAACAACAAGAAACAAAATCTATCTGACAAGTCTATTGAGGTATATATATTTTTAAATAAATTTATTTATTTATTTATTCACTTTACATCCTGATCACATTCCCCCCTCCTCACAGTCCCACCCTCACAGGTTTGTCCTCTTACCCCCTTCCTTCTCACAGAAGGGGAAGCACACCTTGGGTACCACCCCACCCTGGGACATCAGTTGCAGCAGGACTAAACACATCCTCTCCCACTGAGGACCAACCAGGCAGTCCAGTAAGGAGAAGGGGATCCACAGGTAACAAAGTCAGAGACACACCCCACACACACATTCCAATTGTGAGAGGACCCACATGAAGACCAAGCTGCACATCTGCTACAAAAGTGTAGGGGTCCTAGGTCCAGCCCATGCATGCATGTTCTTTGGTTGGTGGTTCAGTCTCTTGAGACCTCATAGCCAAAGGTTAGTTGACTCTGTAGGTAGTCTCACTGGCTCCCTCAAGTCTATCTCCCACCCCTTCCACAAGACTTTTCAAGCACCACTTGATGTTTGGCTGTGGATCTCTGCATCTGTTTCCATTCACTGCTGGAAAAAGCCTCTCAGGAGACAATTATGCTAGGTTCCTGTGTGCTAGCCAAGCAGAGTATCATTAATAGTGTTAGGGATTGGCATTCTTACATGGGGTAAGGCTCAGGTTGAGTAAGTCATTGGTTGGCCTTTCCCTCAGTCTCTGCTCCATCTTTATCCTTGTGCATCTTGTAGGCAGGACAAATTTTGGGTTAAAGGTTTTGTGGGTGGGTTGATGTCTCCCACCCTCCATTGGGAGTCCCACCTGTCTATAGGAGGTGGCCACTTTAGTCTCCATATCCCCGCTGATAAGAGTCTCAGCTACAGTCATCCCATAGACTCCCCAGAACCTCCTCCATCCCAGGTCCCAACACAGAGTCCCAGTATCCACATCTCTGATATCAATGTCATCAATATCTTTACTTACAGAAACACCTGCTTATTGATCTGATTCTTATTGACTGGCCAGGCCTTGTGATAAGATCCAGCCCCTCCTTTATAGAGTTTACAGGCTGGTGTGTGGAAAAGTGTTAAGTAACCAACTTCATCGCTGTGAAATGAGTTCTACAAATTCAGGACTCTAACCCAGGGGATTCACAGGTTGTCAGAGAAATGGCCCCACATCTGCCCTATCCCAGGACATGGTCTCAAAAACATTCCTGTGAGACCTGCCACCATGGAACACTGAGGCTTGAGGGAAGTGGAAATGAGTGTAGGGTGACTGAAGATCATTTCAAGGAAGCAGGGGTTAGAAATGAGGCAGGACAGCCAAGACATTAGGACACACACTGTTTTAACCCAGTGCACTGCCTAGGGCAGCACGTCATGGGAAGTCTCTGAGCTCTTCCGGTTACACATATGCTTTACAGCAGTTAATGTAACCTAGTCACCAAGAGCAGTAGACGTCTGCTTCCAAAATGGTTTGTCCTCCCCAAAGATGGAAACGGTTTCCCATTTAAAACATCTTCACAGACTGGTCAGGGAAAGCGTGAAAGACTTGAAGAGGAGAGGTCATTTCGAGATAAGCTCACACCACACACTACAGGAAAACCCTAGAAAACATGGTGCCATGAAGCACTGAAGCCCTCTATTCATCGTGGTTTAATTCAGTCAAGATTCCTCAAAGGTTAGCTATGCTTTCTTGTTTGCCCTCCTCCTCCACATAGGTACTCTGTATACCTAGCCCTCTGTTTTCACTGGTTCTTTTGGCAGGGCAGAATTCCCTACCCACTTGTTGACATTCTGTGCCTCACAGTGGCCAATGAAGTGCCCTGTTACAGTAAGCTTCAGGCCCCTCCACTGATACCATCTACACAGGAGCAGTTCCCTTGGAAGAGAGAGGAGTCCTGAGCCCCTGCCCTGCCCTGATCTATTCACCAGATGCAGAGAGATGGTGGTGTTGAAGGTTATAGGATTCTCATGGTGACTGGCTTCTCAAGGTGAAGGTGATCATGGAGTAAGCACAATTCTTCTGATGAACTTTGACCTGAACGAGTATGATTGATAAGATTCCTTTGCCTTCTGTGAAACATCACCTATTCCTGCTAACTCTTTATACAAGTGTTTTCTTGAACAAAGCCTGAACCTTTATGCTCTCCAAAATATTAGTTGCAGGTACAAGAATATTCTTTGAATGCCTTAACTTACCCTCTCCTTCCATCCCTCCTTTCCCATGGTGACCTTTCAGAGAATGAGTACCAGCTCTTCCCATCCACCTACCCTGTCACTCCTTCCTAAAGGCAAGGGATATTTGAGTGGCAGATGGCAGGTGGAGCATCCCCTGGCCCTAGGAGGAAAGGTCTATAGTGGGTGAATGATCACAATGGTGTGTCCAACCTAATGGATTAGCATAAACAAGGCAGAGGTGACAATGACCTAGGGTGAGGGTGTTTGTGTCAGCAATGATAAGTCCCTTGGGCCCTTCTTCAAATTATAGTGTAAGAAAGTGGAGGCCTTAGAAACTGGTATTTTTACCACATTCGTATCAGTGCTAAAGCTAGCCCATCATTTGTGTTTACAGAATGCGCTGGCCTCTCCACCATCATTTTCTCCCTGCTTTGTTCAGTGCTTTGCACATGACATACAAAAAGCCAAGTTAGTAGTGACTTTCCGATTTCTGCAGTTCCTATTGCCTATAAGGACACAATGCAAAGCCAGGGGTAGGTTACGCTTCTATAAACCCAGCATGCCTAAGTTAAAGGCCAATCTGAGCTTCATAGCAAAACTCTGTATCAATGTTCTGCCCTACAAAAAAGGAAGTGATTTACATCTCTTCGTTTAGAATTTGGTGGTCTTTCCAGACTGCCTCAGACTCTTTCCCTTTATGCTGGAGGTTACACCTAGGACCTGGGTAATCCTAGGCAGGTGGCCTACCATTGACTATATAGGTGGTCACCTATATGCCTGCCCTTCTGACCTATTTTAATTCTCGTCCCTCCAAGTACCTTCTCCCTTTGTGCCTTTGCTCCCCTATGTGTCCATGGTGAGCTACTGAGGAGTGGCATTCAGCAGCTAGATGGGCTTGTGTGCCTGGCCTCACAGAGCCTCAGTACCCATACAGAGTGTATACAGCCATCTCTCCCTCACAGTAAGCATGCATCTCTAAGGGAGGGGATAGGAACATACCTGGGTCTTAGTTCTCAACGACAAAGTGCCTCCATGACTCCAAGACTTACAGACCCTGTTAGAAGTGGGAACTAGGGATTGCTCACCACAAGTACAGCATCTGCCATGGCAGATGAGGTGGACACAGACTGGACAATCTAAGGCTCACAGTAGTTCTATTGGGCCGTGAAGGGGATTTCTTGTTGAGTGATAGCTCCTTAAAGAGGAAACAAAATGGATGGCTTTCTAACCAGCCAGCCATGAAAAATCCACCGCATGAGGCCTGTGGTGTTCACACAGGGAATGGCAGGCTGCCGGTGGAGGCTGCTCCAGATGGCACGTCTGGGCTTGGACACATGATCCCAGTAGTCTAAGGCTTTCTTTCCTGTAGAGATGTATTTTGGTGCATGTGTTTATACTTAGCTTCCTTGCTTTCCTGTTTGAAGTGGACATTCTAGGAGAGAAAGACTAGAATTACCCAAAGAAAATGGACAACAGTCAATCCTCATTCGGTGCATACCATTCTAACTAGTGGGCTGGACTAGGCTGGCAGCAGCATACATTTGCAGTTGATTAGAACAATTACAGGCTCTTTGATGTTTTTTTTTTTTTTTTTTTTTTTGATCAGGGTCTCATAGGATAGCCCAGGCTGGCCTGAAGCTCACTATGTACTCCAGATTGGCTCTGCACATGAGCAATCCCCTGTCTCAGTGCTTCCTCATCCAAGGGATGGGATGACATTTGGCCTTTTTATGCCCTTGAGTGAGGAATATTCTGAGAAATGGAGATGTGGGCGCCCAGTGTTCTTATACTAACTAGGGAGACTGTCATTAGGCCCTTGCAACAGATGGAACTAGGACACATACTATTTGTATTAATTTATTGTCGCCTACATTAAATCCTGACCACAGTTTCTACACCTCCTTCATTCCCCACACCTCCTCCCTTCCCTTCCACTCCTCTTCCACTTTCCTTCAGAAAAGAACATGCCTCCCAGGGATATCAACCAAACATGGCATATTAAGTTACAGTAAGACTCGACTCCTCCCCCTCATATTAAGGCTGAACCCAGTAGGAGGACAATGGTTCCCCAAAGCAGGCAAAGCATCAGAAACAGTCCTTTCCCTTTTAGGAGTCCCACAAAAACACTCAACTACACAACTATCACACATATGCAGAGGGCCTAGGTTAGACTCCCTATTGGTCATTTCAGTCTCCATGAGTCCTGTGAGACCAGATTAGTTGATTCTATGGACCATATTCTTGTGGTGTCCTTAACCCCTCTGACTCCTACAACCCTTCCTCTCAAAGGATTCCCAGTGCTGAATGTTTGGCTGTGGGTCTCTGCATCTGTTTCTATCAGTTGCTGGGTGAAGCCTCTCTGATGACAGTTGGGTTAGAATATCATTAGGCAGCAGTTCATTGACTTTTTTTTTTCCAGTCATGTTTTGTTCTTTTGTGAATCTCTGGGCTATCCAGCCTCTGGTTCCTGGTCCTCCAGGCAGTGTCAGGCATGAGCATGTGTCTCAAGTTAGACCAGTCATTGATTGGCCACTTCCACAATTTCTGTGCCACCTTTACCCCAGAATATCATTCTGGCGGGACAAATTGTAAGGTGAAGGTTTTGTGGCTAGGTTGGAGACACATACATTTGTGTACACACACACACACACACACACACACACACACACAAGCATGTACTTAGACATCAGCATCTTTTAAATAACTAGACATAGGCCTTTAGAGCAAACTATTTAGACATCCTGAGTTCACAACTGTACCAGTTCCAATTACAGGGTACACTACTGTAATCTCACACTCACAAGGTCACTTGTCTCAACTCTTCAGCCCTCTGAGCCTCTGCAAATTCCATGGATCAGAAAAATCTGGTCCCTCGGAAGATTCCTCCTAGTCCTCTCCAGCCCCACCTTTGCTGTTTTCCACCGTGAGAACTCTGGCTTCAACACTGCTCGTGCCAAATCCCATCCTGCTTCTAAAGTAGTTTCAGAATCATTCATACCCAGCACACACACATACACACACACACACACACACACACACACACACATACACACACACACACACACACGAGTGTTCATGGATGCACACCCGCCCAAATCCAGCAAACAATTCTATATAATCAAAGGCATTTCTGTATTTCTTTGCCCCAGTCCTGCCAGGACTGACGGTTGTGTGTCCGTGAGCTGCTTACATTTACCTCTGCCCTCCTCCTTCAGGACGGTTCTGGTATTTATCAGCAGCACAAGCAGATAAACTTGTTTTGATCAACTTCCAATGTGCAGGCATTTTTGTTCCACTCTATAGTTGATTTGTTTTTAAAAATCTATAACGTAAAGAACATTTCGTCCCAAAAGTCAAAACTGTACAAAGTGATTCACTTGGGAAAAACACTCCATCCTTTATTACTTCTTCCCCCTCATTCCTGTCCATTGTTTTCTTCTGTTTTTAAGTGCATGTGAAGAGAGGGCAGGAAAGATGGTTGTATGCCTCTGTGCATACACAGGTAACGTGTGTACATGCAAAGACAATGCCATTACCTCTCTAAAAATCTCCAATCTCCATCTTTTTTTTTTTTTTTTTTTTTTTTGAGCCAGGGTCTCTTGTTGGACCTGGAGCTTGCCATTTTGGCTAGTTAGTAAGTCTCTAGAATCCATTCGTCCCCGCTACCCTAGCACTGTGATTACAGGTTTATAACCACACATGCCTGGCTTTCCTCCTCGAATGCTTGCCATCCACACTTGGGACCTCATTCAAGCACTTGACCCACCAAGCTCCGTCCTCAGACTTCCAACCTTGTGCTCTGCTCTTTCAGATGCATCATATAGAAGCATGTCTGTTTTCCTATGTCTCCTCCTCCTTCATGGGCAAAGGACAACAATGTATTACATGCACATTTTTTTTTTTTTTTGCACAAATGCTGTTACATTTTCTCTTGTTCACACACCACAAAATTCTGGAGCCAGACTAGTGGGCTCCTGGAATGTAACTGTTTTCAGACTTTCCAGTAACTTGCAAAGATCTTATCATTTCTACCAGTAACTTTATTTAAATAAACGTTTGCAATAGAGACTATCATTTAGCTTCTTGATAATGAACACCTTAGAAGATGATGGAATTCTATTTAAAATGGAGTAACCCTTTTTGTCATCCCCTGAGGATCCCAGATGCAGTAGACTGGAATGAGACCGGAGACAGGAGGTGTTGGTGATAGGAAACCTTGCTTTCCTATGAATAGAGAGCGGTACAGGTATTAGCAGAATTATTCTGAGAAGTTATCATCACAGAAGGGTTTTATACATGCCTGCTTAACTGTACTCTACCATAATGGGCAAGAAGCCCAAGAGGCAGGTCTATAGTAAACCAGTAAATATGATGGTAAAGTAAAATTTTACTTTCTGACATTCCTAGCTGCATAGGGAACATTTAGTTAACTCCTGTCATTATTTTTTAAAGAACTTGGATCATGTATGAATCCAGAAGAAGGTTGTTAGTAGGTAACAATCTACATTTAGTGTGGTAAGACCAAAAACAAACATGACAAAGGTCTGTCCCAGGGTTCTTTTTGGTAAGTAATGGAATTGAAGACCTATTTGATCTTCATATTTAAGAAAACATTGTCTCATGCAGCTTTCCATGGGTATTTTTCATGCAGGCCTTCTGGGTTTTGCTTAAGGATATGGCTCTGGATTTAGTTTAACTCTTGGAGTTGCATCGGACTTTGAGAATGTCCTAGACCGAGCTGTGCATTGCTTATTCTTTTGGAAGCTCTGCTGGTCTAGAAACCTCATCTGTGCTCTGCATCTGGTTGTGTTAGTAGCAGGGTGCAATTCTCCAAGTCTCTCTTGCATTATCCGCAAGAGTGCTCTGGGCTGGAGGGCAAGGGATATGTCCTGCTAACCCTACAACCCTATCCCACTCCATCTTGTATGCTATGCCTGGAACCTCTCACAACTTGGCCTCTGGGTCCTCTTCAGAGGGCAAAATGGAGATAGGATGGCCCTACCAGAGCCAAGGATAGTCCTAGGGTCTGAATGGTGAAGAGAATTTGGGGCAGTGAGTGGGAGCCTTTCTTGAGAGCAGAGATTCCACCTGGGCAAAGATTCCAGGTTTGCTGGATGCTTAGGTGTCCATTCAGCCCCCCAAAGGCCTGGAGTTGAGGGAGAGGCATGAGGAGAGAGAGTTGGGAGTTGTCTTGATGAAAGCAGCTCATCTCCCTTTGCCAGAGTTAGTGAGGTCATGAAAGGGAGCCGTACTAGCTTTGAATTGGCTAGCAGGCAGGTGGGAAACTGAAGTAGCTATGTCGGAGTGCTGGGGTCAGTGTACAGAACCCTCTCTGACTGTGACCGCAGCACTGCAGTAGCTGTGTCGGAGTGCTGGGGTCTGTGTCCAAAACCCTCTTTACCTATAACCACACCTGCCTCATAGCAACTTTCATTGTGTGCCCCAGAACCATAATTCACATAGCTTGGCTCCTGTTAACAGTTGGACATGCAGATGGTCCTTGTATGTAAAAACTGGACAGTTGGGCACCTGACTCCCAGACTTGCTTGAGCAGGTGTGGGGTTTTGTGTATGTGTATAGATACAGGGTTATGGGGTTGCAGTCAAGGGAGGCAGAGAAGACAACAAACACTTGGGGACACTTGTGTATCTGCCAAAACTTTCCCAGGGCAGGTGTTCCTATAAATGGGCAGGAGGATGCTCTACCTTTCTACCTTCTGCAGGGTAGGCTGGGAGAGATCATGGCCAGAGGCAAAGATTAAGACAAACATGAGTATTTTCCCAGTATTGGAGGTCCTGACTCAGAAGGGAGACCTGGGCTCTAAGATAGGTTCATTGGATCCCTGCCCACGGCTCTGGGTGTTCTCTCTGACCTTATCTTGTATCACTTGGTACCCTGCCTTGTGAAGTGGGTGGCCAGGTATCAAAGTGAGTGGAGAGAGTTGAAAAAAAAAAAAAAGCCCACTCTGACAGCCCATGATGCTTTAGATCTGGGCTTCTTTATATTAGTCCTGAGGGGAGTATACTTTCTAATCAATCATGCATGTATGTCAGTGTGGTCTCTGCAACTCTGATGCCCACACTGTTGCTTTAGGGGGACACTGTCTTCTGTTCTGTGCACGTGTGTGGCTCTGCAGCTGTGCTCCTGTCATTGTACTCAAAACTGTGCGTCCTACTGTAAGACCACTGCACAGCAGGGCACAGGACCCCACGGATGTCCTAACAGGCCTCTTGTTCTCTTTGCCTCTCTCAGAGAATTCTCAAAGGAAAGAGAGAAGGCTAAAGCCCGTGGAGATTTCCAGAAGCTTCGGGAGAAGCAGCAGCTAGAAGAGGATCTCAAGGGCTATTTGGACTGGATCACCCAGGCAGAAGACATAGACCCTGAGAACGAAGAGGAGGGTGGCGAGGAAGGCAAACGAAACAGTAGGTGCTGCCCTTCCTTCTCTCGAGCAGACAGATCTACTGTGTGATTGAGCTGCTGCAGTGTGCCCCGATGCCCCGGGCCTCTCTACCCCTGGGCTGTGAGTAAAATACACCTTCCCAGTTTCTCCCTCCTGCCTGCCTGATCATGTCACAGAGAGAATAGTGCATCTGTGCACACTCTGGGTCTCCACCTGAGGCATGGGGTTTAGGGTCGTATGTAAGATGGCTTTTTAATCGAGGAGGGCCATCATTTGCATTGTGGACCTTGGGAACTCAGTAAGCCCATTTCTCTGTGGGCCGAGGGTAGAAGAAGATACATCTCAACTTAGGGCTGTGTGGTGGGCATGCGGTCTCCCTCCCCTCCGTGAGTAGTAGTTCACCCGCACAAGGGTTTGAGGAGCATGGTCTCTTCCACCTCTGTGCTATGTGGAATGGCCCCCTCCAGTGTTCTCCACACTAAGCCAAGTGCTAAGGCCATCAGGCTGGGAGGAAGCAGCTGATTGTAGTAGGTGGTTGTTAAGAGGCCCTGCAGTGAGTCAGTGCTTGCTGCTTTGCAGCCCACCTGCCTGGGCTCCACACTGTGACATCAGGCACCCTTAAGTGCTTTCTGCAGGAGGCAAGGCCCAATAATCAGTCAGCCACTGGAATTAATTGCTTGTGCCGATCACAGAGTCTCTCTTACCACATACTTTTCCCCCCACAGACATGCTCTTAGTCATCCTGGGAGCGGAGCGGTTGGGCCTTGGGTAAGGGGTAGGAATTGAAATCTAATGGTGCATTTGACTACAATGCTTCTGATTTGTTTCCATTCTGGAATAGTTGATAGCAAAGGCGGAAAACACATTTCAAGAACAATGTCCCTCAAAAGGCCTGGGAAGCCAAGGCTGGTCCTACCATGTAGAAGATACTGAGTAAGCCCTTGCTGAGCAGAGCCCTTGGGAGTCATGGTTGCTTCTTCTTTAGACACACTCACAAATGAACACAGCCAGCGCTTGAGGTCACACGAGGGACAGTGGATACCTCAGGAGCTGTGATGAAGATCTAGGACAGGTGGAGTCATGTGACATGGTCTGGAAGGTTGGTGTCTATGGAAGAGCAGTTGAGTATAAGGAGAAAGCTTCCCTACTGGGACTAACCATGAGTGAGCCAAGGCCATGTTCCAGGACTCTATTGGGTTGAGCACAGTGGGTTTGAAGAGCAGAGTGAGCCACCGTGGGCAGATCAGAAGAGGCAGGCTTGTGCCTCTTCTGGAAGCAGAGCATAGAGAAGCTAAACAGACCCAGAGTCGAGGGACTCAGTACGAGTGGTCATGGTGTCCCTTCTAGTCTGGGACTCTATCTGAGCTGCCCCAGGGACAGTATTTCCAGCTGTGGTGTGTCTTTGCAACTGCCTGTAAGGTTGGTGTGCTGCTGAGGCCCCTGCAGGTAGCCTCTTGCCTGTCTGTCACTGCTCATTGCATGAGAGAGGGGCCAAGGCCTCAGTGTGTGAGGACACAGTGACACAGTAGTGGAGGGCTTTCTGGAGCAGGATGGTGTATCTGTGTCTCTCACACAAGATGAGGGTTAATGAGTGGGTGAAGGTATGATGCCTGCATTTGCTGATGTGCGTGCTGTGATCAGACAGAGGGGACTAGGCACAGCTTCCTGAGGGAACAAGCCCACCCGAACCCCTAAGGCCTGCATAGGACTTGTGTAACTTATTGTGGCTGATCACATTCTTCAGGCCCAACTGCCAGTGCCTGTCTTAGATGGCTTTCTATTGATGTGATAAAATCCCATGACAAGAAAGCAACTCGGGAGGGAAAGGGTTTCTTCAGCTGACTGCTTATAGTCCATCCAAGAGGGAAGTCAGGGCAGAGGAAACTAGAGGCCATAAGTAAAGCCCAGGACATGGGGAACAACGGTTGCTCATTCCTTCTGCTTTGCTCAGCTTGTTTTCTTATAGACCCCAGGACCACATGTCCAGGGATGGTGGTGCTGTCCATTGTGGGTGGGACCCTTCCACGTCAATCATCAGTTAAGAAAATGCCTCCAGCCGGGTGGTGGTGGCACATGCCTTTAATCCCAGCGCTTGGGAGGCAGAGGCAGGTGGATTTCTGAGTTCGAGGCCAGCCTGGTCTACAGAGTGAGTTCCAGGACAGCCAGGGCTACACAGAAAAACCCTGTCTCAGAAAAACAAAACAAAACAAAAAAACAACAAAGAAAATATCTCCAAAGACTTGCCCATTGGCCAGACTGATGGAGATGATTCCTCAGCCGAGTCTCTCTCTTTCCAGGTGACTCCAGCTTGTGTCAAGTTGACAAAAACTAGCCAGTAGAGAGCATTATCTAGCTTTTTCTTCATTTGAAGTGTTGACCTGTGAAAGCCCTGTCTCGCCCTCATAAGCTTAAAACAGTGTGCAATGTTTAATCTAGAGAAAGGATGTTCTCCTGTTCTCAACCATGCACCTTCTTTTCTGGTTTTAATGTGCCACACAGATGGCCTCCTGCATGACATTGGCTTGCCGAGTCCTTGTTGATCCACAACTTGATGTATATGGTATTCAGTCTCTTGGGTCACTACTGTCCATTGAGGTAGAGGTTTTTATCTTCATTTTTTAATGGCCTGTGCTATGAAGCATAGTTTTTCCCAGACTTGGTGTCTTCTAATGGTCCTAATGGGATCACTGTTTTATGTGAGGTTAGCCTCACCTGTGTCCTGTCACTTTCTGTAAAGAATATGACTATGAGATGACCAATTTCTGAAGCTGTTGCTGTATTGACAGACCAACAGGCTACTCTTAGAGGCCAGGAGGTCACAATGATTGATGCTGGACTGCAAGAGTGGGCACGCAAGGCAGGCTTTGTGGAGCTCCACTTCTGGTTTCTTGGGCTTGCTGTCAGGGATCCAGTATGAAATCAGGCACTTGGGGAAGTGCTCACATTATCTGCTCTCTGGTCTACAAGTCACAGCTGAGTGTCTAACCCTGACTGTACGTTACAATCTACCCAAGGGTCTCATAACTTTTACTCCCTGGCTCAGAGGCCCTAGTTGTTTAAGCAGATGGCAGGGGACCTCTCTTTGTGTGCTCCTGGGAGCTAGTCCCACGGAGCTCTAGCCAGGAACCTCTGAGTCTTGACCTGTGTCCGTGGCTGAATCTCTCACTGAAGGATTGTCTGGAGGGCCCTATCCTAGTTATCTGATGCTGATGACAGGGAAGTCTCCTGTGAGCATCCTTGGACTATTTAAGATATCCGTGGTGTAAATTTGCTATTAGAAAGCTGATGCACCACAATTAATTGAATAGACAAAGTTATCTCAGAAGGTAGCTCCTGAGCATTTGGGGAATTTTCAAGGAAAATTTATTTAACTTTTCTCTGAGCTTCAAATATCTTTAAGAAACCCTGCCAAGTCTGTGCTGCTGTTGCTGCTGCTGTTGCTGCTGCTGCTGCTGCTGCTGCTGCTGCTGCTGCTGCTGCTGCTGCTGGTGGTGGTGGTGGTGGTGGTGGTGTGTGTGTGTGTGTGTGTGTGTGTGTGTGTGTGTGTGATTTTTTTTTGGACATGTACAGCTGCTTCTTCATGAACAATGGTGTTATTCTAGGGCTATTAAAATCTGGAAGCCTAAAATTCTATTTTAATCTCTTTTCATTGTCATGATTAGATTTAAAAAAAAAATAATGAAACCATTTTAAAAGGGAGCTCATTCTAAAATTCTGACCAAATGAATCAGGGCAACCTTATTGTGGGGACTTAGGGAGCAGTAATTCCTCTAAGTAGCAATAATTGATGCCCAAAGAAAGGAGGAGAGGGTACCTGCTACCCCTGCCATCCACAGGAATACCTGACTGCCTCATGCTCACTCGTTGGTCCCAGAATGGTGGCCACAGCTCACCCACCTTTCATTGTTTCTTCTACCATATACCTCAGTGCAGAAGGTCACCTGGCTGCCTGCCTGGCCAGTGTTACCTGATTTTGGTTTGTCTGTTTGTGTTCCTGCATTGGTTTGTTTCAGGGGTCTGCAGAGAGTCACAGGTGGGATAGCTGTTTGTAAATAAAAGTCATGGCGGTTTGCTGACCTTATGTTGAAAGACTGTATTTGAGGAATGTAGTGCAGTTGGTAGAGTGCTTGCCTGACATGCACAAAGCCTTGGGTTTGGTCCCCAGCACCTTATAAACTGGACATGGTGTGCCATAACCTCAGCACTGGAGAAGTGGAGACAGGGTCACCCTGGAGACCAGCCCCAGGATGTGCAAAATTCTATCTCAAAGAAAACAAACAAAAAGAAAAAAATCACATTTCATTTTTTTATTTATAAGATAGCTTTTTATCACAAAGTATCCCAAAGAAGTTTAGAAATGAAAATATTCTACTAAAAGCCATAGAAGAAACAGCAGCAGTAGGCAGCTCATGATAAATTTGTGTCCAGGTCATCTGCCCTCTCTGGAGGAGCAGCTGGCAGTGCTGTGACTCGGGAGACCAATGGGAGGGCCAACCCTGGGGTCAGAGGTTGGATGCAGTGCCCAGTGTCTGGGGAGCAGTCATCTGCCCTGTGCTCTCCCCTGGGACGATTAAATCAGCACGTGGGGTGTGGCATTCATCACAAGCTTAAGCAGTCTGCTATTTATTTACTCAAAGGTCACAGGGTGGCAATTAGCATTTATCAGGCATTTTGTGTGTATCAGATGCTGTTCCTGGGGGCTATGGGCACATGAGTTCTTATTCTCCACACTGCTCTATGAGACAGGAGCTTGATGGATGAGGAAATCAGAATGCTCCGACCTCACATAGTCTTCCAGGGCTGCACAGCCAGGAAGCACTACACTGGGGTTTGAACCCATGAGCATTGGCACTCTAGGTAGCAGTGTGAACCTAGGAGAGCGGGGCCTAAAAATGAGGTGGAGTAAAGTCCCATGCAATAGCTAGCTTTATTCAGAGCATCAGACAGTTCATACTTTAGGGGTTAAGAAGAGTCATTTGAGTAAAGTGTACAGTCAGAAGGACAAGACACATGTTTTTCCATAGAGGACATAAACAAATAAAACTAGCCAGTTGTAACGAATAATCTGAAATGAACGCATTCCTATTTACTACACCTGGGAAGGGCACAAAAATACCCTCCAAGAACAGTCCACATTGTGGATGCACTGAGGTTACAAGACCTCTTGTCTTAGTTATTTGTGAGTTTTCTCACAAGGTCTCAGAAATCTTACACAGCTGTGTTTATGGGCTGCGTTCCAACTCAGGAGTATTTGAAAATCTGTGCCATGTTCTTCTGGGATAGGTTGGGGAGGGGGAACTTGCAGTGTGGAGAAAGCATGCCCTTTGTAGAAATGCGGTAGTCCCACCAAGGTGTAGGCCCGTGTTCCCATGCCTTTGCCTGCTCCAGCATGGCCCCCTGTACTGCCTGTGTACTCCCATTTCTGAGCATGGACACGTAGATTCTACTTTAGAGGTTAGCTGGATAGCTTGGCGTGAGTTCAGGAACACAGCACTGCTAGCTGTCAGAGTCTGTGACTGTCTCCCCTGTGACCTGATGACCGTCAGGAGGGCTTTAGTAATGGGGATGCTAACAGTTCTGGGTGGTCATGTGTCGCTGGAACCAAGCATATAGCTTATCTTACTTTGGTTCCCATCTACTTCTTCCTCCAGCAACCACCCCAGGAAGCATATTCAGGGCCAGCCCTTGCTAACATCTCACAAGTAAGGTAACCAATCCGCGTTCCTACAGCCAGTGTGAGGTAGGTACAGTTGAAGTGAGCAGGGTTGTCAGAGTCCAGAGCCTACTTTCTTCACTGCCAGATGCCCTTCCCCAGAGAGCAGTCCTGGTTGGCATCACACTCCCAGTCCATACCCAGAGCCTCTAACTCCCTGAAGGGCACTTTCTTAGCTGCAAGGACAAACAGAGGAAGCCTATGTCACAAGCTGGCTAGTAGATTGCTCATTTAGAATAGGCTCCATGAGACGGGTTGACAAATGCCCCCATCCCTTCTGATCCTGAGCTATAGATTCTAGCTAGGAGGAGGGGGTGGCAAATGTGGATCGGAGACGTGTCTCAGACCTCCTCTGTGCTGCACTGGGACCAGCTGTTGCAGCCCTGCCTGCCTGCTTGCCTGCTAGGCTGCCCCGTTTGTACTGCTCTTGCTGCCCTCTGCTGTCTGATAATGGAATTGCCTGTGTTCAACCTGAAGGGGTCACGGTGGCTGATTTGCTAAGAGAGGATAAGAAGAAAAGGAAGTTTTGCTGCTTTCGACAACGCAGGGCTAAAGATCACGGTAACTTGCTGAGGCGTTCTTGCTCTGTGGAGGCTCCTTGCCTGATATTTCTGGTTTCCTCTCCTTGAGCATAGGCATTGCGTGAGCTGCATGCACTGTGTTTGGAAAATGCCTATGTTTTAATTGCTTGGTTTCTCTGATGCTTGGTCATGCTTGGTCTTTTTGCCTTTCCCTCAAATGTGTGACATCACCAAGATGGCACCGATTTGTTTGCACTGTACCTATGAAGAAGCCTCTGAACCAAGTGAGGTAGCTCATTTGATTCAGTGTGAATATTCTTAGCCTGGAAGACACACTTTGAAATGCTTTTCCTTGAATCATGCTTTTAAGTTTAAATTGTTTAGAAATTCCAATAATGTTATTTGGCTGATTTTTTTTTTCCAGGCTACATGTTTCAAATTGCTTCTTGGGAATCGCTGGCTCATTTACCCAAGGCCATGCTAAACCTAGTAATCTCAGCTTCAAGAATAAGGGAGGTAAAAAAGAAAGAAAGAAAAAGAAAGAAAAACAAACAAAAACAAAAAACAGAACAAAAACCATCTGGGGGGACACAGTTCTCTTCCATGAGAGTGGCCTTATTTGGGAAATATAAAGTTAAATATAAAGTTTTATCCTAAATAATATTGATCACACCCCTTACCCAGTCCCCAACCCCTTGACAAAGCACTCAGGAGCATTGACACATAGATGTTTATAAGAAGAACTGGTTCCTTGTGCAGCTGTCTGTGGGTCACTGCTGTAGCTGAGTAGCAGCACAAGCTTTGCTTGGATACCCCGGCGTGGCCAGCTTAGTGCTGACACCAAGATGGCCCCCAGTCAGAGAGAGGGAAAAATCTTTGAGAAGACATGGACTACAGAGGCAGATAGCCAGCTGCTCGCCAGCTGCTCCGACAGAAGAGGGACACACTGCATGGTTTCGTTGCGGCAGAAGGATGCTGAGCTCAGAGGTTAAGTGGGGTTGTCTGTGTTAGAATCCTAGCCTCCTCAGAAGGCCTGAAGAGGAAAAGCATCAGGGGATTGGCAGATGGGAAGCATTTGGCTCACAGGCCCCCAAAGCACGAGAAGGAAGAACTCTGTAAAGCTTGGACGCCAAGATAGGCCAAGGTTGAAGCCGACCTGCTTGGGTTTAGTCCTTACAGCAAGCTGATGAGCGAGGGCCTTGGGACCTCTGTCAAGAGAGGCAGACTCCTCCTTAGGGGCACCCTCCTCAATAGCAGCTTGGCCTCAGTGGTGTTTTAGAGATTCGTGTGATGGACAGTGAGAGGAAGCCACCTTATCTCTTTAAGGAAACTGGCTTCCTGGGGTGAGAAAATGGCCCTCTATTGATGGGAACAAAGACTGACTCTGCCGATGATGGTGGGGCTGGGAATCTTGTGAGGATGTCATGCCACCTTTTCCACTGTAACAAAGAGAGTAGTTTTCTGGGCACAATGCTTGGTTCAGATCTGGAGGCCTTGGTCTGACCTTGACCCACATTTCCCAAGATGAGTATGGCTGCCTCACAGAAATCCCTCACTTTGTGTCAGCAATGCGCATTAGCACAAGCGTGTAGTGTAGCGGTGCCTTCAGGGGCCACCTGGGACTTTTGGGGTTTAGCTGTGTTGTCACAGCATGACACTGTTCATGCTTGCCATGAAAATGATAGGAGAACAGAAGAGCTTGAGGTCAGAGCTCCTGTCCCCTGGGAAGGGGACACAGTTCTGCCACTGATAAGTTGTCCAGCCTCACCTCTTGCCCCCTTTCCTCGGGAAGCTTTAGCAGCACAGAGGAAATACTAAAAGAAATCCCCAAGTGTGGGCAAAAGCTTGCGCTGAGAAGAAGAGATAAAGGGGGCTGGAGAGGGAGGGGCTCTGTAGTAAGCTGAGTGCACAGACTGCTCTTACAGGGGTCTGGAGCTTGGTGCCTGGCACCTGTAGCTCCAGCTCCAGAGCATCTAATGCCTTCTTCTGGCCACCTGTATACATGTGGCTTATGTTTACACTCAACATACATACAACATTTTTTTCGAAAGGTAAAATAATTTTAAAAGCAAGCTGCTCAGAGTCCCAAGACATCTATGCAAGCAGCTTTCTGAAGGACTGCAGAAGAGCTCAGTGTGGCATATGAAAAGCCTTCTTTGGGGGCTGCTGTGGAGGGGCAGGGGTCTCCTGGGACTGGCTTAGGCTCTTGAGGAGCCACTCATATGTTGTGCTCAATTTCTTGGACATTAGGCCTGGAGAGGACTTGGGTTCAGGTTCTTCCGGGCAGGCCGCAGGACTCCTAACTCCTGTGAGAGTGATGAGCAGTGGCTTCCCAGTATGCTTAGGTCCTGCCTTCCTTGAAGGGCTGGGGAAATATCAGGAGACTTCAGTCCTCAAGGGCTGGTAGCAAAACCAGACAACTGTGGGTGTTTCTATTCACCTGATAGCAGGTCAGAGGGAAATGGACCCTGGAGGAGCTACTGTCCTGCCACTCAGGTAACACAGACACAACAAACACATGTCCCTAGTTATGTGATGTTGAGCCCCAGGCTTTCCCGCCTGCTTTTCTGGAGTCTTTGACCTTACTGAAAGAAATGATCTGGTGGATGTTGAATCCATGCATAGACTCGTGTGTGTGTGTGTGTGTGTGTGTGTGTGTGTGTGTGTGTGTGGTGTGTTTATATGCACGCATATATGTGCTCATATGCATTTGTGTATGCCTGCCTCTGAATTTGTACAGTTCACAGATATGGTTGAGAAACACTGTTGTTTATAGAGTAAAAGTTGATGAGGAAGTATCTGTACATGGGTTAAAGATGCTAGGTATTGTGCTAGCTTGAGAAATGCTCAACCTTTGTTTATTTTGTGAAGTACAGTTCACCGTGGCAGCCAGGCCTGGTACTCCATGTTAAAGAAAAAACAATAACCTGCCTCCTCAGGGGGTGGCTCCAGGTAGGGCCTGGCCTAGGCTGTCTGTGCCCCAAAGGATGTGCTAGGCAGCTTTCCTAGCATCCTCCCCCCCCCCACCTACAGCTGCACCCAGGTTCTTCCCAGGTTCCAATCCCTGCCCCACCCCCGCCCCCAGTTTCTAGTGCTCTCCCCAGAGGTCTGGTACCTGAAGTGGAAACAGACTTGCAGCTTCTCCCTATACAGATGGCCCTAGTGTGTTCCTGTAGGGATGACTGGCATCTGCAAACAGCAGGAGGTCCTGAGAGGTCTGCCTAAATCCTAGCAAAGCCCTTGCACCGAGTCCTGCTGGAGAGAGAAGGGCAGTCACCCCTACGATGCCGATGCCACGGAGGCCTTGGGAGAAAGCCACCTATCCCCGAGGACTTGCCTGAGGGCTTATTATGTGAATTTTTGTAATTCTTCTTGTTTTGACTTTTATAAAGTCACACTATTCTGCAGTACAGCTTGCTACTATCTCCAGGAACTGGGCTGGTCTCCTGGGTGTGGTCTGTAGACGTGGGAACACTCAGTAGCATTTAAGCTTGTACCAACCCTCTAGTATACACAGTCTACTTGAGCATCTCTACTGAAACTGCAGGTATGGCATGCCGCACAGGGATGCGTTCTGAGTGGGATGGGAGTGTGCTGTGTATCCCTGTGGCAAGTCATTTGCTTGGTCATCTGGGCAGTCACGTGGTTTGCTATGTACTTCCAGAAGCCTCTTCCAACATGGATGGATTCTTCTGTCCTGGTTGTTTTTAAATGTAGATGAGAACCTTTGAGGAAGGAGGCTCTCTGCTCAGTCACTAACGTGAAAGTAAATGTGTGTAGTCATGGAGGATAAAATGCTTAATGTGGAAGCCAGGCCTACAGCCCCGCCCCAGACAGGCCTACAGCCCCACCCTCTGCAGGCCGTGTGGAGCTGAACACAGGGCTACCCTACCCTTAGGTCCCTTGCTCAAACCGAGGGGTCCTGATCAAGGTTCAAGCACACACTGTCTTCATCCTCTCCCTTCCTTCCATAGCCTTGATGACATCATTCTGGAATAGACACCATACTCCTCGGGGCTCTGTAAATGATTGTGACTGCTGTCCCTACAACAAACTGAAGTAGACAGCAACTCCTCTTAAGTCAAAAAATACATACAGAGTGGTAGCCCAAATGAACTCAGAAGTATATTTGACTGTTCACACTAGACAATAATGAGAGGGACCTAGGCAAAATGACCCCAAATTGGGGTGCTTTGCTGTCAGAGATCCTCTGGAGAGTTTTTCTGATACAATTGTCAGGGTTCATGCTTGGGCACCTTGCCCGTGACCTGAAGCCAGGAGAGATACCCAGTGTGCTTCGTCCTGCTCAGTCGTGCCTACCTACAGCCCTGAGATAGGTGCTCTTAGCCATGTAGATGAAGACATGGAGACTGGGAGAAGTCAGGCCACAGGTGGGGGTTAGACTTAGGACTGATAAGCACACACTACTCTTGGGCTCTGTCCTACCACCCCTGAGGATGAGTGGGAGAGTCTGAGGCAGGGAGGCCTCCTCACCCTCTGTGCAGCCTGGCCTCAGGGCTACACAGTTCCCAGTGTCAGCTGCCATTCACGGTGTGGAGGTTTGTCTCCTGCCTTTATGTCTGCACAGCCTTGGGGGAGCAGCGAGTAAGAGTCGCTCACTAATAATTAACATAAAGCCAGAGATGCAGAGTGATGTGACTCCTCCTTCACAGGCCAGCTATCTCCCACTTGCCTCTATCAGATTACCCGGGAAAGGAAGCTATAGAGATGAAAAGCAATGTCACACACTGACGGCAGCATGAGCCTTAAACCTCCAGAGAGTAAAAGCCACAAGATTTCATCTGCTCAGAAGTTTACTTTTGAAAACTAGTAATGTTTCAATATGATAAATATGAGAATTGTGGGGTACTTAATATGGACAGAAATGGCCCTGAATGTGTGGTTCACACCACCATTTTATCATTAGGAAATTGAAGTTCAGAGAGGCAGATGTTCTAATGAAGAGTGGGACAGATCAGAGCCTGGGGATTCCCCCCACTCCCAACCCCTGGAATGTGCAGAAACCACCAACTATCCCAGGTCACAAAGAGAGGGACTCCTGGTGGGATCTGAAAAGAGCTTCCAGTATAGTTGTCTTCACCAAGCTGCTATGCTGATATTGTAGCCAGTCTTACAGACAGGAGCGTGGAACAGACAGGAGAAGGGCTCTGTGCATGCGTGCATGCGTGTGCGTGTGTGTGCCTGTGTGTGCATATGTGCATGGATCTTAATGGAGTAGTTGCTGAAGGAGTTCCTGTGTCGGATGATGAGACTTTCTAATTTGTTTCTTTCCCTGTGTTTCCTCCCCACCCCCCATGGGTTCTAAAGTGAATGGAGGTTTGTCATTGGTTGCTTTGAATACAAGGAAAAGGAACAGGGGAGTCCCAACAGTGTACTCAGTCTGTGTTCATTTTTGACCTTTGCTTCTGAAACCTGGGCCTGTGAATGTGCCTGGACACATCTGCTAAGTGTCCCACAGGGACAAGCTCTGCTTCTTGCATGGTCACAAAGGGCTCAGGGACTTCCCTTTATGCCCTTAGGAAACAGAACTCTCTGACCTCTGGGTCTATGAATCAGGTCCCACCTTTATCCTCACAGTGAGCTTTCTCTCTCTCCTCAGCAGGGAAGGAAGCCACCTAGCCTGTAGAGAGAACAGTAGTCCCCTCCCCCCAGCCCCAGCCTCAGCTGAGCAGTGTCTACCACAGTTCTCTAGGTACTGCTAACCGGTTTTGTAGATGAAGCTTGAGGTGCCCTTGCTCAGGGTAACTGCCCGCCCGCAGGAGCAAGGCTTTCATGTGGATCGTGTAAGGTTCTGAACACTGGGATTCTGCCTCAGGAAAAAGATGTACATGACTTTAGACGGCTTTCCCCAGTTTCATTTTGGGCTGCCTCCTCTCTCTACTCCACCCTGGCTCCCAGCATAATCAGACATCTCTTCCAAGAGCATCTTGCACAGACCCCTGCGGTAGCTCCAGGGACACCTGCCCCTCACCTTCCAGGTGATCACATGTCAGATGTTAGCTCTGGGGGTTCCATGGACCTCCAAGCACTAGTAGGCCCCTTTTACCTTTCTACCACTTCTTCTAAGGATCCTGGCATGGACACAGGGCTCAGAGACTTCAGAACTGGGACTGAAGTCACGGGTGCCCTGCTCCGTGATGGTAAGAGCTCTCACGCACTCTTAGCTCCACGAGCCTTCTTCCTGCTTCCATAGTGCTCCAGCGCTGGCTTATTTGGGAAGTACTTTTCCTGTATTGGCCTTACAAGCTCAGTGGAACTTAGGTATCCAATCAACTGCCACAGACTGAGTGGAGCTCCTAACGGTTGAAAAAAGTTTATGCACATGTCTTCATGCACTGCCTTTCCCAACTGTAATTACTAGTGTGTCTTTGGTGTGCTGTAAAGGCCTCTCTGTGAGCTGTGAACTAATCCCTGCTGTGCAGAAAGGGGCAGTAGAAACATTTCCATACTGAGGTATTTGTATACCTTCTCTGTAGTGCTGTCACATGGAGAACAGAGCTGTGCCAGGACTACTGGCTTGATTCAGTGTGACACCTAGTCTTCTTTTCTTGGGAAGCATTTGGGTCATCAGAATTGTCTCTTGCAGGTGATATTGGCTTTCTCTGCAGCTGCTGGAAGCGAAGGCTCAGCCTGGTAGCCCTCCTTCTGGCTTCCTGAGAGTCTGCCCCTGGCCCACCGCCTGGCATGTCACGCCACAGCATGCTGTCTAAAGCCATTTCTTCTCCCCACAGCTAGCATGCCCACTAGTGAGACTGAATCTGTGAACACCGAGAACGTAAGTGGTGAAGGCGAGACCCAGGGATGCTGCGGAACTCTCTGGTGAGTGCGGAGGCTGCTGGTCCTCCTTATCCCACTTTAGAGATACTAACACTGAGAGAGTAGCCCCAGAGGGCAGTGGAGTCCTCAGGCTCTGGTAGGAGATCAGCTGTGCTCCAACTGGCTGTCTCCGGCCCTTTGGTACCCCTCCTCCTATACCAGGTCTTTTGGGGCATCTCAGTATCTTTACATGCCTCTGCCTGTGAAGCTGTCCAGCTAAGGCAGGGCATGGAAGTGTGCTTTTTAACCCAGCCACCTGCTCTGTTCATTAGGTGCTGGTGGAAAAGAAGAGGCACGGCCAAGACTGGGCCCTCTGGGTGTCGGCGGTGGGGGTAAAGGCTGATTTCTCCTCCCACTTGAGTTTGGTATCTGTGCTTTGAAGGAAGAGCTTGAATGGCAGAGTTGCTGACTAGAATGTGCCACACACTTAAATCTTCCTTCACCCATGGGACCTTTCAACCTCATCCCCAGCCGCTGAATCCGGAGGCCCCGCCCTCCTCTGCTCAAGGGCCCCGTGTTTTGGAGCTTTGTGTGCGCTGCCCTTTCCTCACCCTGTGGGACACCATCCTGCCGCGGCTCCCAGGCTTTTCTCTCGATGACTGGGCTGTAGTCTCAGGGGTTGGAGGCAGCGATGCAGAATGTGCTAAGAACGGCCTGCTTTGGGGGGGGTGGGGGGCTGTGCTGACCTGACTTGTTTGCTTCCTGCCTGCATTGTTAACATCTTATTCCTGTAAAGGACGGGTGTCATCTTTAAGAGAACTCAACCTCATCTGGGGCAGAGGTTCATAAAAATGACACACACACACATTATTGGGAGGTACCGCGATGGCTCATGGAGTGATTTCGCCCCTGTTCTGCTCTGCCCTCTCTATGACGTGAAGTGAGGCTGGGAATGGATTTGCTGTCCCCATTTTACAGATGAGAACACTGAGCTTCGCAAGGCATGCTGCGTCCCCATCCTCCACCCATGGTGTGATCACAGGAGCCAGGATCCCATTCCAGCTGGAGCAACAGTTGCTACTGTTGAGGCTGGGGTTGCAAACTGGCTTCTGCTGGAGGGAGGGAAAGGAGAAGGACCCCACACCTGTCCATGGCCACTCTGGAAATCTGAGCCTTGTCTCGTGCCTGGGCTGTCGGGGGTGTCCCTCTCACCTCCTGGCACACTGTTAGCACCTTGACATCTGCTCTGGCCTTAACCCAGCTGGCCAGCTGTAGCCATGGGGAACCAGAGTTCTGGCTTCTGTGCATGGCTTTGGCCATCTCTGCTTCAGTGATGGGCGCATGTGCTGAGCCTTCCAAATGGGAGTCTTAACACTGTTCTCTTCCCTTTCAGTCAGGCCATCTCGAAATCCAAAATCAGGTCAGTTCTTTCAGTTTTCTTTCCCCCTTTCCCTCCCTGCCTCCCCCTCCCTTCCTTTTTTCGTTTTCCTCAGAGCTTGTATTGCAGTTTTATGCTATGTTTTAAACTCTGACTTTTACATAGAATTGATCTTAAATTCTGACTTTTACATAGAATTGGTCTAGACTTAAGTTTAAACATGGATTCCCATGTTTCAGCCAGTCTTTAAGTATTACAGTGCTACCTTAGGGAGGCAGGACAGGAGCGTCAGCTTTTAAACATGAGCACATTTTGCCTCTTTATCAACCCTCCAGTCACTTCTCAGAAAGATTTTCCACAAAAGAAGGCTCAAGAGGCTAAGGCACATAGTAGTGCTCAGTTTTCAGCCCTGGATACAGGTTTCGAGTTCACATTGTAAGCTCATTGACCCATATGCATTTTGTGTTCTTTTCTTATGTGTTCTTTTCAAGTTAAAGACATTTCTCTGCTGTATGCAAATGGTAGTCATAAAACTAAAAATAAAACCTAACCCTGTAGAAACTCTGAAAGAAAACAGGAGAGAAAGCATTGTGACCATAGGTTAGACAAAGACTTCTTAAAGTTCATTGCCCAATACATGATCCATAGTAGAAAAAAAAATGTCAGATTGGTCCCCATAAGAATTAAAGCATCTAACTTTATTTTATTATAAAATCAAAAGAATAAGCCACAGACCTGATCAAAATATTTGCAAGCCATATTTGATAAAAGGTTAGTATCTAAACTGAAGAGAATAATCTGTAGAGACAGTATTAATGACAAACAGCCCTATAAAAGTGGGAAGAAGGCTCCAGCACACAGGTCATGAGAAGAAAGCTGCATGGTGTATAAGCATAGGAAACAAATGTAATTCATTAGGAAATGCAAGTTAAAAGTGCAACTTGATACCACTGCACACTGACACAAGTAGATCACATTCAGATATCTGGTGACGCCAAGTTCCGAGGAGGACGTTGGTGGGTGTTTTTGTGCAGTACTGGCAGGCATATTATATGACACAATTATTTTGAAAAAGCCCTTAATAGCTGCTTACAAAAGCTACAGTAAGGATATGACCTAGCAATTCTGGGTTCCATGTGTTTAGCATAGCAACACAGCCAAGCCAGCCAAGGCTACAATGTAGCCAGCCGGGGCTATACTGAGACAGCCTAGATTTTCCTCCTAAGTCATACCTCTAGAAGTGCCCTCCTCCCTGGCACTGAGGCAAGCATGGCCAAGAGAAAAGGGAATTTGCAGCCTGGCTGGTTCGTTCCTGGGCTCCAGGTTACTGAACTGCAGTCTGTGGTCCCTAACTGTCCACTTGTGGCAAGGAGATGGAGGGTTTTCCAAAAGGAGACAAGGCAGAGGGAGAAAATGTCTTCCCCTGATTACAAACAGAGACGGAAGGTGGGCGGGGACATGTCACGTGTCTGTTTGGTTCTGCTCGTTTTATTTTTATGAAAACACGATTCAATATTGGATGTTCTCCTAAAGGTATATTTTGAGCATTGCTAGTTAGGAAGGGCACCTGGTGACTCAGCACGGAGACACATGTCCCACTCAGCTTTGACACCTACGAAGCTCCAGAGAAACAGCAGAGATCTGAGAAAGGACTAAAGGCTTCCCTAAAAAGAAAGCTATGGTCGTGGACTATTTCTCTGCCTAATAATCTCTGTGTAATGACTAAGCTGCTACACAAGATACATATTCTAAGCTGAGTGGTCCTGCCCCACTGCCCTTAACAGATCACATGCTACTCGGTGCCTGCGAGGGCTTCGTGTGTGTGTGTGTGTGTGTGTGTGTGTGTGTGTGTGTGTACTGGTGCAGCCTTCAATCTGCTCGTGAGTCTGTGGATGTCTGGGTTCTCTAACCCACTTGCAGGCTGCATATGTCAGACCCTGGAGTTATTTATAGCCAGCGGAGGGGAAGTGAGAGCACGATTTACTCATGATTATACTTTTTAAAGCTATATGTTTAGACCGACAGTTTATATCATGGGGCCTCTTCTTCACTTCTGTGCTGGTGGTTCCTGTCTTTCCTGCCTACACTCTAAGGTCTGAACCTTTATTACTCAGTAAAGTTTGTTGGCCTCTGAGATGCCATATTCACCCATGATATAGGTTCATGATATAGATTCACTCATGGTCTAGGGAGCAACGTTTGCTTGTTTTTCAGCCGTCGCTGGCGTCGCTGGAACCGGTTCAATCGCAGGAGATGCAGGGCTGCTGTGAAGTCTGTCACGTTTTACTGGCTGGTGATCGTCCTGGTGTTTCTCAACACTTTAACTATTTCCTCTGAGCACTACAATCAGCCAGACTGGCTGACACAGATTCAAGGTATGGCCGGAAGGTCTTCTTTTGTTCTGAATTGGAGATGCTTGCGGCTAACCGGTGGTCAGTATCCAGCTATGGTGGAATAGGGTAGTAGGACTGAGATGGTAAAGAACCATTCAGACTCAGGGAAGACCTGCAACAGGTGTACAGCCTACGCCATGCAGTGTTCGTTAACTTATACCACAAGCTTGAGATAGCCCAGGACCCCGGAGTTTTGGAGTTGAGAGGCACTTCTCCCTGCCACATTGGAAGAGTTATCTTCACTTTAGTATTTTTGGTCAGTGATTTTGATTCTCCTACTTTGGATTACTAGAAAAGGGATACGTGGAGGTCATCTCCAAAAGAGCCCATTGTAGACCGGACAGTTTAGAACTCTTGACTTGTCCTTCTGTGTATTTGCCTCTGCTACTCTCAGCCTGTGCAGCATCATTTTTTGTTACACTCACACACACACACACACACACACACACACACACACACTTACTTTGGAACTTTGGAGATGACTGGGTGGGCAGAGTGCCTGCTGTGTAAGCGTGAAGGACTGACTTCAGATCCACAGAACACCTATGTAAAAAGCTAGGCCTGGCAATGTATATCTGGAACCCCATCTCCTCAGTGTAGAGAGGATCATTGGGACTAGCCTCTGTTCAGTGAGAGGCCTTGCCTCAGCGGAATATGGCAAAGAGGAATAAGACAGAACATGCAACATCTTATCTGGCCCCAGCATGTGATCACCCCTACACACATTTGTTCATAAGCCACACATACACACCTCCCCATACAAGTAGAAAAAATAGATAACATCTAAAATCTGACCCTAGGGTGCTATAAGAGGTTACTCATCAATGTTGGTTTCAATTGTTTATCTATTTATTAATTTGTCTTTGTTTATGAGGAAGTATGTGTGGAGATAGGGGTGTTAAAAAAGCATAGTATGCCAGGCAGTGGTGGTGCATGCCTTTAATCCAGCACTTGGAAGGCAGAGGCAGGTGAATTTCTGAGTTCGAAGCCAGCCTGGTCTACAGAATGAGCTCCAGGACAACAGCCAGGACTACACGGAGAAACCCTGTCTCGAAAAACCAAAAAAAAAAAAAAAAAAAAAAGCACAGTATGATCTTAATGCAAAATCTTCAAAGAGTTTACTGGTGAGAGGTCCAGAGATTCACATAATAAATGTCTCTACCATTTTATAGTCAGTGAAATTAAAAACCAGATAACTTCTACAGACTCCTATCTGGGGTGTGCCCAGCAACGATAAGGATGATCCCTATTGCCGGTGCAGCAGGGAGACAGGATGAGGCCATCTGTGTCAGCTGTGTGCACAGATGAAGGGAGAGCCAGCGGGAGACTCAAAACACACCTGCCCCTTGTCTTTCCAGATATTGCCAACAAAGTCCTCTTGGCTTTGTTCACCTGTGAGATGCTGGTGAAGATGTACAGCCTGGGCCTTCAGGCTTACTTTGTCTCCCTCTTCAACCGCTTTGATTGCTTTGTGGTATGTGGAGGGATCACCGAAACCATCCTGGTGGAACTAGAGCTCATGTCTCCCCTGGGTGTCTCTGTGTTCCGGTGTGTGCGCCTCCTGAGGATCTTCAAAGTGACCAGGTAGAGACACAGATCTGCTGGCGTTTGCTTGGCTGGCCTCCTCCTCGAAGCACTCTGGCCTCATGCCCTCCTCTTGATTCTTAGGCACTGGACTTCCCTGAGCAACTTGGTGGCGTCCTTGTTAAACTCCATGAAGTCCATCGCCTCTCTGCTGTTGCTTCTCTTCCTCTTCATCATTATCTTCTCCTTGCTGGGGATGCAGCTGTTCGGTGGGAAGTTTAATTTTGATGAGACTCAAACCAAGCGCAGCACCTTTGACAACTTTCCGCAAGCACTCCTGACTGTGTTCCAGGTGAGCCCCTCGCACCTTCCCACGTCCTGAAAGCGCTGGCTGTGAGTGGAAGCCAGAGAGCCAGCACCCTTGCTTTCTTGGGTCTGCCCAGAGCTTAGCAAAGGCACAGAGATTCCATCTTATCAGTCACTTTGGCCTTGTAATCCTCTGGCGGGGTTTGTGTCATGTTACTTACTTGTTTTACAGCATCCCCCAGCCACCTATGTGATATGACAGGAGGACAAACCAAAACACTTTTTGTTTGATTTTGTGAGCACTCTGGGAGATAGACTCTAACATCTTCCTGCTATTCACTAGTTTGTTTGTTTGCTCTCTTAAATCATGAGGCCTGTTTGCCATCCTAGTTAGAATAGACTCAAGCCAAGAAGTGAATTTTGAAACAGCAGCAAGGCTGTCTTGATGTGTAGTCAGAGGAGTCTGGGCAGTAGGGGCTGTTCCTGCCTCTGCCCTTTGTCTGGAGTGAGGGTACAGGCTCTGAAGCTGATTGAGCTGTAGGGCCTAGGACAGTGTCTCATAGGGGGTCCTGTCACTGGAAAAGTGGCACACAAGACATGGTGCTACCCGTGGGCTGGGGCCCACTGAGCCCTCCTTCCATGCTTTTAGTCCCTGCTTTGGAAGAACATGGCAGGTTAGTTTACAGTGGTATCCACCTACCCCTTCCCACTTTCCAATTTCCATGTGTGATCGGCAAACATCCAGTCTGCTGCAGAGGCAGGGAGCATCATGGGAAGGGCAAGACATAGTAGGTTATCACAGTAGCTCTTCTGTCCTCACTGCTGACTTTGATAGGTCACTTATCCTTTTCTGAAGGGACAGAGTGTAGAGAGAATGATCTTTAAGGTGTCATTTTAGATGCGTAGAATTACTACCATAGGCCAGGGCCGCTTAAACATTTTGCTGCTTGCAACCATTTTCTTATCCAAGAAGATTTTTATGATGTTATGTATGTTGGTGTATGTATGCATTTGTATATATACAAATCAGACATTTACTGGTAATGAATCATAAAGATGAAAAAAGAAAACTTAGTGCCTAAACACACACATATACTTTCTATGTCTCTGTCTCTGTCTCTGTCTCTCTCTGTGTGTCTCTGTCTCTCTTTCTCTCACACACACAAATTTAAAAAAAAAAGCAACCTTAAAAATTTAAAGAGCATACTTGTACTAATGCATACAATAAATAAAGAGTTAAGTCTTGGGGCTGGGAAAATTGGTGAGCACTTGCCACACATGAGGACCTAGGTTTGGATCTGGAGCTGGGAGCACGCAAGGAGCTGGGTGTGGCAGTTCCTTGTTGTAATCCCAGCATTGGGGAGCAGAGCAGAGCAGAAACAACCTAACCAGTCAATGCGCTCTCTCTCTCTCTCTCTCTCTCTCTCTCTCTCTCTCTCTCTCTCTCTCTCTCTCTCTCTCTCTCTCTCACACACACACACACACACACACACACACACACACACACACACTGTTGAATCTTGAATCTTGACTGAACACTAAAAGATGCTGAACACATTTGTAATTTTTCAAGTTACCGATATTTTGAATTTGCAATCCTCACTCCTAGAATTTCACTTTCCATAAATATGTACAAAATGGCAGAAGTGTGCTTAAGGCCTTCAGAAATTATTGGAAATTCTGCTCTAATCCCAAACTGTAATTTATTTTACAAGTTTATTTAAGCACAGTCCAGTCCAAAGATAGACTAATCTAACCGATACCTGGTGAGGAACTGTAGGTAAACAGTGCAAGCCTTTGTTCAGTGTAGTAAGTCCATGTGTTTCATAAATGCAGAAAACTTAGTCTGTGCAGTAAAAGCACTGGTGTTCACAGCCTACAGTGGCCTGCAGCCCAGACCAAGGGAGTCCAGGCAGGGCTTGTTGGCATTGTATGGTATGGGAGCATGCACAGTGCTTAAGTAGGTATGCTGAGAGTTCCTATCTAAGGTTGCAAGGACATTGTGTAATGCAGCATGGGCCAGTGCTGCCACAAACATCTCAGCTCATTAAAGATAATATTGAATTCATTTATGCTTGCTGTATGTTCAGAAATCTCTTACTTTTGCCAGGGTGTTTATAACCCCATGATCAGTTTAGCAACCCTAGCGATATCAGACCCATGGATTGAAACCCCTAATAGACTATGGTCTTATTTTAAAATCATGGCTTCTGGTTCATTATTGGTTTTTCTTATTTCTTTCAGGAAAGTCTTGTGTAGTTTTTCTCATAATGTGTTCATATGACACAAAATTTAAATGTTACCAAGAAGACACAAACTAGCAATCCTCGCACCTAGCCACTAATCACTTGCTCTGGATGCTAACCACTACCAGCCATTTCCCGGGTGATGTTAGATAGGAGTTTGCTCATGGGTGGGAGCCATCTTACCTGCTCACCTATGGTGAGTCCTCACAGAGAGCAGCCTACTCCACACGCTGTCTGGAATCTTGCTTTAGTTTGTTTTCATCTGCAAGAGGTGGGCTACTAGTACTACTTGGTCCATAAAAGGTTACACCCTCCTTCCAAACACATCACAGACTGTAGTTGTGTTGCGGGGGGGGGGGGGGGTGCTGCTACTTTATTGGGTTCTTATATATACCACTCTTCCAACTCTTCCTCTACCCTAATCCCTTCCAACCCCCTTCTGTGGTGTAGGGCACTGTTGTTTCTGTGACCAGTCCCTCACTGATGAGTGTTGAGCTATTGCCTGCTCTTGCTCATACAAACAGTGCTCCAGAGGGTAAAACTTGAATACACAGGCTACACTAAGCACGTGTCGGAGGCTAGACATGTCGGACATGCCCTCTTTGTAGAGCATGGCTCTTACTTGGGACCTCTGACAATGCTCTGCTTATAGTGGGATCCATTCACTCTCAGGCTGCAGTGTAGAGGCCATGTGCCTCTTCCCTTTGTTGAGCTGGATGTTTGTACTTCATGATTGCTGCTAGCCTGACAGGTAAAATGGCGTCTCTTTGTAGTCTTATAAGGAATAAATTCAAGACCCACTTTTCTAATTATCTGCCCAGTTGCTGTTTGATTCTTGTCTGGATAGAAATTAAAGAAACTCTCTTCTCAGGGGGTAGCATTTAAAAAAAAAAAAACCTGCTGTCTATATTTATCTAGTTGGATTTCAGAATGAAATCATCAGTAGAGAAGATTTCATTTGAAACTGATTATATCTACTCTTGAGATAGTTTATATACTTGCACATGGCCGAATGCCCTGGTTCTGAGAATGCACAGAGAGATCCCCTGTCTCTGCAGTACGTTAGCTCTGTGGAATACTACTTATGGAGTAAATTGAGCGAGAAGACCCTACTCAGTCAGGGTCTCCAGGAACATCACTGAATGGGAAAAAAGCCAGTTGTAGAAATATCGTATACTTCATGCTTAAAAAGATCAGAGAATATAGAGTGGCCTGTTTCTCTAGGTGTATGTGTATATGTGGATTTTAATCTATAGAGGAAGGTGCCAGACAGACAGACAGGTACCAAGGTCAGTTGCTGTCTAAGGAGAGGATAGAAACTAGAAGAAACACTCTTACTTGAAAGATCAAACAGTATTTTGAAGGTTTAACAGGATAGCTGATCAGTTTCATTGTGAGCTGGGCTGAGAAAGGCCCTGAGGTGGGAGTTAGCAGTGGTGGAGAACTCAGGCAGAGAACAGCTGGGGTCTGAAGCTTCAGCCTACTGTCTGACTCCACCTTCCTCCACACAGATCCTGACAGGTGAAGACTGGAATGCAGTGATGTATGACGGCATCATGGCCTACGGAGGCCCGTCCTCTTCTGGAATGATTGTCTGTATCTACTTCATCATCCTTTTCATCTGTGGTAACTGTATCCTTTGGATCCACCTGGACTATGTGGTTGCCATCACTGTCTTGTTTCTTCTGACTCTCCCTGTGGTTGTGGTGGCAATGACAGTAGCAGCTGTAGGGCTAAGGGAGATGAATGTCTTTCCCTAGTTAGCTCCATGCTGGCTCTTTATCCACATGGCAGATGGGAGCCATGTAGTATGAGTCACTCCTGGGCATAGAAGTGCTTGCACTGGTGCCAGTAGATAATGAATGCGGTGTCGTGTCTGCATGCAGTGTCGTGTCTGCATCCAGAACAAGCAATGAAGCCCAAAGACTATGTTGTCATCACCAGGAGGCTAGGGCTACCATCCGTGTCACCTCATGACCAGTGAGGAGCCACTGATGGTTTGTCCTGGTCTTGCTCTGCTCACCTGTCTATATCATGCTGTGCAACTTTCCTCTGATGTGTTTGATTCCTCTCCCTGCTGAGATTCCTGCAGTTGGCTGCTGGGGGCCATTTTGTTCTCAGCCACCAGCCCCTTCAGGGTCTGTTGCCTGTGGTGTCTGTTTTAACTCTGGCTCCTTCCACAAGGCCTACCTTACGAAGAGTCTTTGTAATGTAACTGTGGCGAATGAGCATGTGTACAGACATGAAGACCTTATGCTTCTGATTTAAAAAGCCCTGCTGTGAGGCTCCCTAATTGTCCAGACCTCTTGAGCTCATCCCTCCCATCCTTCTTTAGTGCTTTTGGTGAACTTTCTTCAGTATAGAAAGCCTAGTGCTGGCCTGCCCTGCTGTCTTTAGGGACAATGTTGAATGCTGTGAGATTTCTGAGAAAACTCAGTTTGTCCACCACATCTCTGAGTCCCAAAGCTCAATTCTAGTACCCTGTCCTCCAGAGAGATCCCCTACCCTTTTCTTCCTAGTTAGAGAAGAGCTCACTGACCTCTGAATCCCGCTCAGATTTTATCCATGTCTGTTGGCTATGGGTGGAGTCATTGTCCACTGGGACTTTGGTAGATGCTCCTCCCACCTCCCCCAACCAGGTGACAGCTTCGTGGGCTAGGAGTCTCCTTTTCTGTGTTTGTATGTTTCCTGGTAAGACAATGCATAGTATCCTGTGAGGACATTTGTCAAGTAGATGGTTTTCCTTTTCTGTTCTCCTGGCTGACTGTGCTAGGCTTGAAACTGCAGACTGCTCCCTGCCATTCCTCTCTAGCTCAGTATTGATCTTCTCTGTAGCATATGCCACCATATGAAGCCTTCAGGAGCTGCTTATGTTGTTTGTCTCCTGCTGGAAGCTATACTCCATTGTGTCTGTGTCCTCCCATATCCCCCGTACCGGACAGGGGCTGGCCTGCCCATGGTGCTCTGTAGAATGAATCCACAGAACACCTCTGTTCAAGAAGTCTGGGCCATGCCTCTGAATGCAGGTGGCAAACTGATCCAGATTTGACTCAACTTCCCACAGGTTTACTGTCATTGTTGCAATGGGATTATTTCCTCCTGGGGTCCATTGAGAGACATGCTCGACATAGCTGTTTCCAGTGCAAGTCGCCATTGCAAAGCTTCTCAGACGAGTTTCTAGGCTTCCTATGCTCTCCCCAGCTCAGGACCGATGATTTCTCCAAGTGTTGATGTAACTCATCCAGGTGTCTGTCCTTTTGAAAGTCTTGACTAGAATTAGACAAGGCATCCCCTCACAATGATCTTGCTATTAGGCCCTTGGTAGCTCTCACTGCTAGAGGTGTTCAACAGCCCACCTGGAAGTTTCTAACACACAGGGCACAGAGGGCCACAGACTGCTGCTTCTTTCCCCCATGGCCCAGCTGTAGGCTGAGCATCAGGTTTAGGGAAACAGCCATAAAGCATATGGATTCCTCACAGACCCACAGGCTTTTTGGTGTTCATAAATAGTGAGTAAGGAAGTAAGCATATCTCTTGACTTGATACTCATTTTTCTAAAAATTCTAGAAAACATCACAAGCGATGTTATGATTTGTGAAACGTAAAAGCTTATTCACTGACTATATCTCCATTTACAGCCGTAGTCTAGCCACAGTGCAGCCCTTCAGAACACAGCCTATCCTCCTCAGGCAGGAGATCTAGCTTGCCATTTATAGCAGGGACCTGTGGAGCGAGGAGCAGTCTCTGGCAGCCATGTTAAAGGAAGAAGCCTCCTACTATATTGTACAATGAGATCATCAGGTCAACCACGTGTCACCTTTGAAAGCATCCTGTTTGCCATGGAATCCCTTGAGTGTGTATGTTATAACATGTACTTTCAAAGAAAATGAAACATGGTGTGCTTTGTGAGTGTATAGCAGTATTCAAGCAAGGAGATGGTGAAATTGTATGTTACTGTGGATCTCTGGATATTCAGGAGAACCTGCATAGGTTTCCATGCATTTCACTTGTTTTTTTTTTTTTTTCTTAATTCTTTCTTTTTAATTGATTTAAGTTTTATTGCATTATGATAAGAAAAGATACATAATTTCAGTTTATGTGAATTTGTTAACATTTAAAAACATATTTTAAGTAAATAGAATTACATCACATCCTTCTTTCCCTTTTGTACCCCAATTCCTCCCAGATACCCCCTTCAATACCTACAATACCTTTTTTATTTTGTCATATTCTTCAAAATTTATAAAATATTGTAACAATAAAAATGAGTAGTATAAAAATTGTTTGATATAAATCACTTAAACAGTCTTATGTAGATGCTTGCCTGCAGCAATATTGAAAATACGTTTTTCTCAATATAAATTTTAAATAAATCCAAACATATTAGCTGTATATTTTAAAATAATATATCACTACTGGTGTTTTTTAAATGAACATAAGTAGATAAAGTCTTTTAGTTTGTTTGTTTTGTTTTTAGTAGAGTTTAAAATCTTGGCTCTTACTGTGGTACAAGCCCAAAATAAGAACAATTTTTAGATATTGGAGTTCATTGTAATAAGGCTGTACTTCAATGCCCCTCACATCACCAAAGGATTTTACCCCCTAGTAGCTAAGCAAAGAGTTGACAGTTCTGCTGTGCCAAGGAGTGAATTGTAGGTATGATTTTTGGATACGAATTTCCTGCTATGGTCAAAGCTATTTTACTGGAGTGATTGTCTTCATTCTCAGCTCATAAAGAGCAGGTTACATTCATTTAAGAAATGGTGTGGACTTCAGACCAAGGACTTAGCTGGGAACAGCCAGGAGCCACAGGCCTCAGGAGTCCCAGGGGAAACGCAGGGCAGCAGGGACAGGATCCTCTCAGCTTCTGAGTGACAGAGCTGGATCAGGGACCATCTCTGCTCCCTCCCCACTAGTGGAGGGCCTGCCTCCAGGGCGGGCTTCAGACTAAGGATTCAGGTGAGATCCGCCATTTTCTCTAAGGTGACTTTCTAAGGCGGGACCAGCCGGGAGCCACAGGCCTCAGGAGTCGAAGGGGAGTTGCAGGGTGGCAAGGACAGGACAAGCTCTAGTCAGAGACACCAAGAACATCTAACACCAGAGATCAAGAGATGGCGAAAGGCAAATGCACGAATCCTACCAACAGAAACCAAGACTGCTTGACTTCTCCAGAACCTAGTACTCCAGCAAGCCCTGGATATCCCAAAACACCAGAAAAGCAAGATTTGGATCTAAAAACATATCTCACAATGCTGATAGAGGAACTTAAGAAGGACATGAATAACTCCCTTAAAGAAATACAGGAGAACACAGATAAAGAGGTACAAGCCCTTAAAGAGGAAACAAAACATCCCATAAAGAATTACAGGAGATCACAAGTAAACAAGTAGAAGCCCTTAAAGAGCAAACCCAAAAATCCCTTAAGGAATTGCAGGAAAACACAAACAAACAGGTGAAGAAATTGAGTAAAACCATCCAGGACCTAAAAATGGAAGTAGAAACAATAAAGAAATCACAAAAAGAGACAACCCTGGAGTTAGAAATCTTAGGAAAAAAGTCAGGAAACATAGATGCAAGCATCACCAACAGAATATAAGAGATAGAAGAGAGAATCTCGGGGGCAGAAGATAACAGAGACAACATTGACAGAACAATCAAAGAAAATGCAAAATGCAAAAAGACCATAACCCAAAACATCCAGGAAATCCAGGACACAATGAGAAGACCAAACCTAAGGATAATAGGTATAGAAGACAGTGAAGACCTCCAACTTAAAGGGCCAGTAAATATCTTCAACAAAGTTATAGAAGAAAACTTCCCTAACCTAAGGAAAGAGACGCCCATGAACATACAAGAAGCCTATAGAACTCCAAATAGGCTGGACCAGAAAAGAAATTCCTCCCGCCACATAATAGTCAAAACACCAAATGCACAAAACAAAGAAAGAATACTAAAAGCAGTAAGGGAAAAAGGTCAAGTAACATATAAAGGCAGGCCTATGAGAATTACACCAGACTTCTCACCAGAGACTATGAAAGCTAGAAGATCCTAGGCAGATGTCATACAGACCCTAAGAGAACACAAATGCCAGCCTAGACGACTATACCCAGCAAAACTCTCAATCACCATAGATGGAGAAACCAAAGTATTCCATGACAAAACCAAAGTCACACAATATGTTTCCATAAATCCAGCCCTTCAAAGGGTATTAAATGAAACACTCCAACACAAGGATGGGAACTACATCCCTGAAAAAGCAAAAATGTAATCTTTCAACAAAACTAAAAGAAGATAGAGACATGAACGGAATGCCAGCTGTAACTACAAAACTAACAGGAAGCAACAATTACTTTTCCTTAATATCTATTAACATCAATGGACTCAATTCACCAATAAAAAGACATAGACTATCAGATTGGGTACATAAACAGGACCCAACATTTTGCTGCATACAGGAAACCCACCTCAGTGACAAAGACAGACACTACCTCAGAATAAAAGGCTGGAAAACAATTCTCCAAGCCAATGGTCCCAATAAAAAAGCTGGAGTAGCCATTCCAATATCGAATAAAATTGACTTTCACCCTAAAGTGATCAAAAAAGATAAGGAGGGACACTTCATATTCATCAAAGGTATGATCTACCAAGATGAACTTTCAATTCTGAACCTCTATGCTCCAAATGCAAGGGCATCTACATTCATAAAAGAAACTTTACTAAAGCTCAAAGCACACATTACAATGCACACAATAGTAGTGGGAGATTTCAACACCGCACTCTGCAATGAACAGATCATGGAAACAGAAACTAAACAAGGACACAGTGAGACTAACGGAAGTTATGAAACAGATGGATTTAACAGGTATCTATAGAACTTTTTATCCTAAAACAAAAGGATATACCTTTTTCTCAGCACCTCATGGTACCTTCTCCAAAATTGACCATATAATTGGTCACAAATCAGGCCTCCACAGATACAAGAAGATTGAAATAATTCCTTGTATCCTATCAGATCACCATGGTCTAAGGCTGCTCCTCAATAACAACATAAACAGTAGAATGCCCACATACACGTGGAAGCTTAACAGCACTCTGCTCAATGATAACTTGGTCAAGGAAGAAATAAAGAAAGAAAGACTTTCTAGAATTTAATGAAAATGAAGCCACAACATACCCAAACCTATGGGACACAATGAAAGCAGTCCTAAGAGGAAAACCCATAGCTTTAAGTGCCTCCAAAAAGAAACTGGAGAGAGCATACACCAGCAATTTGACAACACAACTGAAAGCGCTAGAACAAAAAGAAGCAAATTCACCCAAGAGGAGTCAAAGGCAGGAAATAATCAAACTCAGGACTGAAATCAACCAAATAGAAACAAAAAGAACTATACAAAGAATCAACCAAACCAGGAGCTGATTCTTTGAGAAAGTCAACAAAATAGATAAACCCTTAGCCAGACTAACTAGAGGGCACAGAGATAGTTTACTAATTAACAAGATCAGAAATGAAAAAGGAGACATAACAACAGACACTGAGGAAATCCAAAATATCATGAGATCCTACTACAAAAGCCTATACTCAA
>JADRCD010208592.1:5613-18855 GCA_019843815.1 Montemys delectorum | reverse complement strand
TCTAGAGTCAACATTCGGCATTCTAGATTCAGCATTCGAGATTCGAGATTTGAGATTCAAGCCTCTGTCCTCCTGCCTGGCGCACCCACAGCCCCCCGGGACTCCAGCCGGGCCCATGCAGCCCGAGCATGCTTGGAGCCCGGGGGTGATGCACCAGTCCAGAGGACATGGCTGCTGTTTTTAGATCCAGTGTATTTTAGATGGCCTCAGATGTACCTCAACTGCTGAGCTGCCAGATTTTTCATTTCTCTTTTGCAATGATTGTAAAAGCCTCATACCATTTTTAAGAAATACATTCAGATAGCACACTTTTTTGTGTCGACTCTATTTATCACCCGCCGAATCCCTTGCAAACCTGGCCAGAACTCATCATCCCGTGGAATAAGGCGTCCCTGCAAGAAACCCCGGTCCGTGGCAGCTGATAGCCAATAGCTGGATAAAAGATACATAGGTGGGGCCTAGGGTTCCCCGGCTTGGGGTTGGAAGAGAACCTCAAGGAAGAGAACAAGGGAGAGAGGAAGAGGAAGAGGAAGAGAGAAGATACCGTGGGGTAAGAATCTTAATATTATGACTACGAGGGCTGGCCAGTTGGAGTTAAGAGCAACCCAGATGAAACACAGTAAGTGGTTCACTTAGGGTTATTGATAGGAATGTAGAGATTCTAATAGCATAGAGGGTAGATCTCTGCCCAGCTCTAGTGTGGATTATGGCGTCTTGCAAATAATAAAAGTTGTGTCTTTTATCTGGGAACTGAATGAACAAAGACGGTGGAGAAATCCCCAGTTGAGACTAACTATTTTCTACAACAGATATCAAGTCCAGTGAGTTAGCAGAAGAACAAAGAGAAGGGATGCTGGAGGCTCCTCTCTGCTCATCCTGGCACCCATCACCCTCAGTCAGGATCAGGATCAGATCCTGGGCAGGGGCATGGTGTTCCAGGTAAGATCAGAAGGCAGCCTCGTTCTGGAGAGAGCCCTTCCTGTGATTCTTCCTTTGCTTCCTGTTTGTGTGAAGCTTACACACCTGTGGCCAGGTAAGGTGGGCCTGGGCCTAGTGGGGCTGGCTCAGGGCTGGACCTTACTTACTTCTTATAAGATAGAGGGGTTTCCACCACTGCAACCACTAAAGCTCAGGACCATGGGAAAGGGGACCAACTTAGGGGTCCTTTCATCCACGGTGGCCCTTGGCCTTGTGACTAGCTGAACTTAGATGAACCCCCATGAGGTCCATCTTGCTCACTGGTGTGCTTCCACAGAGTACTGGCACGTTCAGGATTCATTTATGAGTCTGTGATATGTGTGCTTGAGGACTCAGTTTTCATAGCCATAAAACTGGTGCATAGTACCAAACTTGTGGGTTTGCCACGAGGACCAAATAATAGCAAGGCTTCTTACAGGCTCCTGGCACATTCAATAAATGCAGCTTGCCATTGCAGTTATTGTTATAATGGTCATAGTTACATTGTCAAGGATATAGATATATCCCTGTGTTCTGGGCATCCAGACTTCCCTTGGAATGCCTTGGGAGCTCTCGGGATTCAGAAATTCTTAAATTACGAGCCTTGAGCACTAGATTCTAGTTTATAGTGCATGACCTGACTATATCTACACAGACTATTTGTTTGTTTGTTTGTTTGTTTATTTATTATTAGTATTATTATTTGTAGTTTTTCCAGACAGGGTTTCTCTGTGTGTCCCTGGCTGTCTGAAACTTGCTCTGTAGACCAGGCTGGCTATGAACTCACTCAGAGATCCTTCTTAGTGATGGGATTAAAGGCGTGTGCCACCACAGATTTTATCCGTACCTGTTGAGGCAAAGCTGTATGTCCTCCAGCATGCCCCAGATTGCTCAGTGTGTTCCTGACTATTATTATCACACAGACATGTGGAGTTGCATCCTGAATATGTTGTTGCATCTCCTTTCCCTCATCCCAGGTACAATTCAGGTCTCAGCCCACTTCTTTGATGCAGGAGGAATTGACTACTTCCTCCCCTGCATAGGTACAGTATTTATGTAGTCCAAGACAGAGTCAGCCACATCCACACTAATTGTTTCTGCATTCCCCTTCTATCCTGAAGGCTAGGCTCATACCATCTCTCTCTTTAAAGCCAGGGTGGACAGAAAGAAAAAAGGAGGTGGAAAAGCCCTGTGACTCTTAGGTGTTTCAATGTAGCCAGTATTCTCTGTAAACTTTAACTATCCCTTTCCAGGGTATATGTTGGTTAATAATATCAACTTGAAAGGATCTAGAAGAGCTAAAGATAGATAGATAGATAGATAGATAGATAGATAGATAGATAGATAGATAAATAGATGGAAAGACAGGCAGATAGATAGATAGAGAGACAGATGTAAGCCTCTAGCTACATCTAGATATTAGCCAATCTCATTAACAGAGGTAGGGAGGCCTACTCTGAATACGGGAAGCAACATGGCTGATATCTGGGAGTACATAAAAACAGAGACATAATCACCATGTGGACACTTTATCACACTAGGATTGTGGAGACGTTGTAACCAGCTGCCTCAAGCTGCTCCCCTTGAGTACATAAAGAGAAAGACACACTCCCGATGTAGACGCTTTCTCCCTTGAGGGCTCCTGAACTGTGAAGGGCGAGGAACCTGTCCTTCCGTAAGTGGCCTTGGTCAGATAACTTGTCACAACAAGGCAATAGCCTACCCTGGACACAACCAAATCCTCCTCCACCTCTTCTAGGCCCTCAGGAAAGCAGTTGCAACCCTAACCCCACCCCATACTCCAGGATGTTATTCTAAACCCCAGAAAGGCTGGGGACTTGCCCATGAACACAGAGCAAACAAAAGGGTTAGCGTCTCTGAATGTGGCTCTTTGGGGTGTAGCCACTGGCCCAGCCAGTTCCTCCCAGTTTCTACCCAGGCTTTGATGCCTTTTTCTCTGAACCATCCAAAAGAGAGGGTAGACAGAGAAGTGGGAGTGTGTGTGTGTGTGTGTGTGTGTGTGTGTGTGTGTACAGAGCTCTAGGGGCTACACTCAAAGTCACAGGGTTGTGAAACTTGTCTCAACTCACACAAGAGAGAAGATGAAGAAAGCCCAGGTTCCAGCAGGTCCCAGGCAGGTTCTGGTAAGAACTGTGCTGGAAGAATCTGAAGAGCTCTGTGTGAGACACCTCTGTCCACGACACCAGCCACTAACCTTCTGCAGCCTGTAAGGGGGGATATGCAAAAGACCTGAGATGAACGGCCCCAGGTCTGAAGAAGTGGACAAAGTTAGGATACAACTGAAGAAGACTGGCCAGACAGGAACAAGGACCTGCAGGGGAGTGAAAGGAAGGGCTGGATAGGGACATCAATAAGCCCTGGTAACGTACTTATTACTTAGCCAGTGTATGCATGGCTGGTGGGCTCTGTGCTTATGGCAGACACTGGCAGGACCAGCATCAATTCCATTCCCAGACCCCATGCTTATCTATGTCACACAAAGAGAAACTTTGGGCTTGAGTTCAGACAACCACAATGACAGGGCTTATATATACTTAAAGAAGATACAAAGAAGTCCTATTTCCCAGCTCTGATTCACACACACACATACACACACACACACACACACACACTGCTCTCCAATGGGATGAAAAGTATAGGTTTTGGGGATGCAAAGACTGAGTTCATCTTCCCTCTTATTGAATGGGAGACTCCATATTCCCACAATTTGAAACATTCCCAGTCTCTTTAGATTTCTCATACAAAGTCTTCCATGCACTGTGGCCCTCAGCAAGCCTACGGTTCCCATACTCTGCTGGTGACCCTCCTGCCTACCTCTTGAGGAGGTCACTGCACGTAAAACGCTTCTTACCTCAGTGTGCATACCTTGGAGGGCAGCCCATTGACTTCTTCAGTTTTTCACACCTTGGGTGCAAACAGTTGGCTATCATGTCCATTCTTGCCTCTGAATCAACCCTCTCCTCACCTGCCCAAGCATTACTGTTTCTTACAAACTTAGCCTTAAAGGGACTTTAAATTGCTCCTGACAATTAATCTCACACTTTTAAAACAAGTGTGTGTGGGTATGCTCACACACACACACACACACACACACACACATATACACACCTGGGTGGAGATCAAAGGTACATGTTAGGTGTCTCCCTCAATCATTCTCCATCTGTTTATTTATTTAGAGACAAGGTCTCATTATGCAACCTGGTGGCCTGAAACTTGATATATAGACCAGGCTGGCCTTGAACTTATAGAAATCTGTTTGCCTCTTCCTCCCCAAATGCTGGGCTCACAGGCACACACCACCCACTACACCCAGGTTTGGAGTGGGTTTTATTGTTGTTTGGATGATTTTTTGTTTTTTTTCCATCTCATTTCTTTTGAGATGGGGTTTCTTACTTTGGCTCCACACTGGTCAGCAATCCCCAGGGACAGTTCTGTGACAGCTTCAGTTCTAGTATTATAGGTGCATGCCACTTTGTCAGCCTGGATTTTAAAAGATGCTGGATGAAGCTAGGTCCTCAAGCTGTGGAGCAAGAGCTTTACTGAATGATCCAGCCCTAAAACACAAAAGCAGAATTTTTACTCTCTCCCCACCCCCTTTTATTCCACAGGCTCAGTCTCCCCCTCCCTCCCTCCTCCCTGGGCAATCTGAATCACGTTTTCAATGCATAAAAGAATATACACAAGATCTCAAAGGAAACCAATCATTTTGAAATACAGTGATCACAATATTTTTTTAAGTAGCAATATAGTAATGTGTGCTCCTCCATTAATGGATTAAAGAATAAAATCCACCGGCAGGACTAATAGCCCTCAGAGTTTTGAAACAAGGGTGGGCATAAATAATACTGTAGATATCTGCCACAGCTATTCCAACATTTTAAAATATCTGTTATCCCTGCTAAATATTACTATGATGTGTTGCTAGCACTCACAACGTAAGAAAAAGCTACATTTCAGGGGGAGCCAGTGAAGATAATGATAAAAGGTCTCTCCTCCTCCAAAGAAAATGTCTTTATAATTCTCCTGTGGCTCTCTAGGTGGGGGGAGGCAGCACTTGGCACTTTCAAGTTCAGTACGCTCCTGTTTTAGAACACTAACCCGCAAAGCCAGGTCCCAGAACCAGGCAGGTTAGCATCTCCTATCCAAAATGAAAATCATCTCTCAAGTGCACAATCCAGGACGCCCTGGCTGTGACTCAGAAGCAAGCGTCCTGGAACTCTGCTGTGTGCTTACCTCAGAGGGAGGAGGGGTATAGCATCTGCAGTAGAGTTTGTGGTTAAAATAGCCACTTACCAGGAAGTCCTATAAAATGCTCTAGGCCTATATGTCCTCCTCTGCTCCCCAAATCTGACCTGAGTCCCTATTCTTGTTAAATAATGGAGTGTTGGGTTCTTGCTCCTGTGATAAGTACCGGATCAGATACTGCTGCAGAGGCAGCTGCTAAGCTTCCTCTCTTTTGTGTACATAAAAATAATTGGCCTTCTAAGTACCCATAAAAATGAGAAAACTTGGTCTGCTTATTGACACCTTTGTAAGCACTAGGGAATAATTAGACATCTTAATAACTCTCTAATGATCCCTAGAGGAGGGAGCCATTTTTAGAGTGTCTGCCTATTATTGAGTCATTACAGAGGCTTTCAAATGAAGTCTGCACAGAGTGAGGCCATAAGGCAGTCGGGATTTGTTGGTGTCGGGATGGGAAGAAATGTCGGCCCATTTTTGTCACATGCCTCTTCCTTCCGGCAGGGGAAGCTGGCGGAGTGGGGAAGCGCGCCACCTCTCTTCCACTCCTCTTTTTTAGGAGTCTCGCATCTCAGTAAGTAACGCTCGTGGCATCTCAGTCGGCTTGTAGATTTCAATTCTGCGCTCCACCCCTAGACCCCCATCCAAAGCATAGGCTTGCAAGAGTTGTAAGACTATGAAGCAGAACGGTGGTTTCCCATGCGGACAGGACGCCAACCTTCTGCAGATTTTGGCTCCGTGGTTAGCTTCGGGACTGTTTTAGGAACAGAACCTCCAAGAGGAGCGACGCCAGGCCTGTGTTTCTCCAGCAGGTGGAGCCATCTCTTTACCTTCCGCGTCGCCCTGCGGGAGATGGGAGGCGCGGGTTTGGTTTGCAAACTGGGGATGTGAGGCAGCTATCCGGGACTCCTATGGAAAGCAACTGCCCACACCACTCTCCCTAGACTCTCATTATTTCTATATCTTTATGTGAGAATCACAAACAACCCCTGAAAAATTGTCAGAAATACTTATTTGCCTTTCTAGAGCCAAACAACCAGAAAGAATTCTGGCAAATCAAAAATACTTGTGTGCTCCATAGTGTTAACACCCCTGACTTTCAGGGACCGTGAGAGTCATCTGCCTCTTCGCGATGATCTGCATCAGCTTCTAAAATCCGAACTTACTTTCAACCGGATCATGAGATTGGCTTGTCAAGGCGACTCTCCATCTTAGAGGCCTGCAGAAGCAGCAAGTCCACCCGTCCCTACCACAGAGCACAGAGTTTTGGGAAGGTGAACCGCAGACTTAACCCTGGAGCATCTGTGCCTTACTGCATGAAGCAGGACAGCCCACAGAGGTAATTCATGCAAATCAACTGCCTGTCCATGACAAGACTCCACAGAGACCTTCCAGTCTACAGACTTTGCAGACAGTTCAGATCCATTATTAATGGTCACAGGAACTCTTTGATATAAAGTTGATAAGATCCATACAAGGAGTCCGGCTCCTGAGTAGACAGGATTTCATTGTGGCTGCTCAGAGCTGTATACTCCTTGCTCTCCCCTCCTCTCCCCTCCCCTTCCCTCTCCTCCTTCTCTTCCCTGCTTCCTGCCTTCCATTCTTCTCTTCCTCCCTTCTCTGCTTCCTTCCTCCCTTCCTTCCCTCCTTCCTTCCTTTCTTCCTTCCTCCCTCCCTCCCTCCCTTCCTTCCTTCCTCCCCTCCTTCCTTTCTCCCTTCCTTCCTTCCTCCCCTCCTTCCTTTCTCCCTTCCTTCCTTCCTTCCTTCCTTCCTCCCTTCCTTCCTCCCTTCCTTCCTTCCTCCCTTCCTTCCTTCCTCCCCTCCTTCCTTCCTCCCCTCCTTCCTTTCTCCCTTCCTTCCTTTCTTCCTTCTCTCCTTCCTTCCCTCCCTTCTTCCTCTCCTTTCTGGTGCTGAGGAAGGCACTGCTCTGTGCTGGGCACTCACTCTACCCCTGAGTTGCATAGCCTCTCAACACTCCTCTAACCACACATTGTGCCTTCTAAAAACCCTTAGTACACATATTCAGGGAAATATTGGAGCATAGAACTCAGTGGTAGAGCATACACTAGCCAGAGGTCCCAGGTTTGATCTCCAGTACTACAAAACAAACCTACCAAAATCACAATCCTCCAAAACAAAACAAAACAAGAACAAGAAGACAAAGACAAAACAAACAAACCTACTGGTGACTTGGTGGATTCAATCATTTCTATTTGTTTGTTGTTTGAAACAGGGTGTTGCTCTGAGGCTCAGGCTAGCCTGGAGCTCACAAAGTTCCTAAACTGGCCTTGAGGGGCTAGAGATCCGAGTGCTGAGACTCCAGGCATGACCCAGGATGCCTGTTCCACTTTCTGCAACCTCTGATTTTAAGAAAAGTGTTGCTTTTGTCTGGCTGTCCACTGCTGAGTGACAAATGTGCCTCCCCTGCCTCTGTCCCCCACTTTGGTGACTACACCTGAAGACTTCCTGTTCACACATTTGTGCCACAGGAACTTGGGGTACTCTTGCCTGGCAGAGTCTCCTGTTCCACGTAACATCCACAGAAGCCATGTGGTGGCATTTCTTGGCTAGTGGGCTGGAGGACAGGCCACGACACTCTCTCTTGCTTTGCTGGTGCCTTGATGAGGGGTTGGAATCAGCTCTGTTTGGCCTTTTCAGCAGTGAGACTTCAGGGTAGCCTGGTATCTTGTGCAGTAACTCAGCTTCATGAACAAGCATCCCAGAAAATAATCCCTCATGGCCCTTTACGCTCTAACCTTAGAAGTCATACAGTTCTACTACAGTGGCAATTTGTCCTACATGGAAGATGAAGGGCATCTTCCCCGCTTAGCCTTGAAGGGCCTAAGTCTAACTATTGCTAATGCCAGTTATATGGTAGAGCATTTTCTTTATCACATCTTCTGTCTCACCAACACCTACTCACACTTTTCTAATTCAGAAAATTGCCTTTTCTGCTCAGTTTGAGAAACAAAACAAGTACACATGGCTGACCAAGTCTTCACCGAGAAGCTGTGGCTCCTCAGTCCCTGCTAGAGCTACTTATCATACGGTGTGTGATGGTGGTGCACTCAGAAGTGGGAGACATTTTTGTAAACAGTGGCCATGGCTGCAGGAACATTCAGTAATAAAGTGTCAGTCTTGGAAAACTGGCAGGGATCCGAGCTGAAAATGCTCTCATTCTAGGACAATATTCCTGGCTCAACACTGGTGTTTGTATGGAGCATCATGGCTGGAGCAGATGGGCACCCTGGCTCATCAAGCGAACTTCACTCTTTAATGGAAGGGAGTGTGTGTTAAAGAACTGCAGGGTCTGTAGTAGTGACTTTTCTAGTCACTGTAAAGTAAAGGCCCTCCTCCAGCTAGGGAGCATGTGATTGAGCCCGTGAGACTGTGCCAGATGCTTCATGTTCAAATCATGCCAGAATCCCATAAGACTGAAAGCCAGTGGAGCAGTGTGACCATATGATGCTTTTTGGTTCCAGATAACACAATTTCCAATAATTAAGAAATTCTTTGTCATAGAAATAAATATGCCCAGAAGTAAGGCAACCTTTGAGAGTGGCTGTCTAAGGCTCCAGCTCAGTCTCTCTGGAATTCCCCAAAGTCTGTCTTCTGGAGTATTTGTCTCTGTCCCCCAGGAAATCCTCCCACATGGTGGCAAAGTGGCCATAGGGTTTCCAGATTATAACCTCATTACTCTGTCAAAGCAAATGGAAATGGCATCTTGTCTCCTTTACTGGCCTTAGGTATATTAGTCCCACACTTTCTTTGTGAGTCAGGAAGCTCAAACCACAGCCCTGCAGATCCTATAGATATAAACAGGGTTACACAACCATCATTCTAACCACGATGATAACAAGAGAGGTGCGACCATACTGACCACAGCCGTAAAATCAGGGCAGCTTGTGAAGCTGGTGAGCATGGGTTCTCCCAAAGGAACACCTAGGCTTTGCTAAGAAGAGACAGGAGAGCTGGTGTTTGCTGTAAACACCCCTAGTGGGATATCTGACTCTGGCTTCTTCCCAAATCAAGGGAAGAGTGGAAGCCAAGATGAATAACTAAACTAAGACCTCACCTTACCAGCTGAAGGCATCTGGAATAAGGATGGAACCAGATGGGCTCAGAGCCAAAGAGATGAGAGAAGAGACTGTTGGAAAGGAGTGAACTTGAGCAAAACCCTTTTAGAAGGGCTAGCAAAGTGTTAGCCATGTTATAAGAACAGCAGTAGTGTTTAAAGCCAGACTAATGAGTTAGCCTCTGAAGCTATTTAGACAATGTTCTCAGCAATGGAAAGTACAGTGTAACAAAGTTGGGGATCTGAGGGCCAGGACCTCACCCCACCCCAGAGCCAACCTCCAACATCATACTCCAAACCTCAGAGTGCCAGAGGAAATGGCATTTCTCTGCAGCTTCTCCACAGTGTAGAATGTGTGGCCCCTCTCGGTTTGGGGAAACTGAGAGCAGCTTGGAGGTGCATCCAGGGCTCCTGGGCTTCCGAAGCTCCAGTGCTCTTGCTCTCGCACTCTTCCCTCTTTCTTTTATTCGGTTGGCTGCTCTGCCTCCCTCCTCTCAGGGCTGCGTTTCTTCTTTTATCTTGCTCTGGTCCCCTCAAGTCCTTGTGTCTCCCCTCCTCCTGCTTCCACATTAGTTTTTCTCTTCACCATTGTCCCCCCTTCTTGTATTTGGCACATACCTTTGTGGACAAAATTCAAAACTGAATTATTTGGACTTTCCTTTCTGAACTCATTTGATCTTGATTAAAAATTAGTGATTATCAAGTGTGAAGAAAAGAGGGGTCTACAAATCCAGGGAGTCCAGGACAATTATGCCCCAAGTTCACAAGCCACCTAACTTATCTGAAATAGCATTTGTAACTGGAAGATAATGGTATGAATAATATGGATTTTTCCTAGGCCCCCTGCAGGCCCTTTGAGACTCTCTAGTGAGTCCTTCTAGTCCCTCTAGTGAGTTTTGCATTTCAGTTACTGTAGTTTTTAACTTTCGAGTTTCTGTCTAGCTTCTTTTCATAGTTTCTCTCTTTCCTGGTGTTGTGTTTTATAGAAAGATAAAGAGAGAAGGGACATGTTTTGGTGGATGTATAGTCAGGTATAGGGGAAGGGAGCACCTCTACAGGCCCATGCTGAGTCATCCCTTCCCCCTGAGGGGCCAGCCACAGGATGGTAGAGTATAGAATAGAGTTTATTCAGGGCATGGGGAGGGGAGTTGAGAGGGTAATAGAGACAGAGAAAGACAGAGAGAGAGAGACAGAGAGACAGAGAGACAGAGACAGAGAGAGACAGAGACAGAGAGAGACAGAGACAGAGAGAGACAGAGACAGAGAGAGACAGAGACAGAGAGAGAAAGAGAGAGGAGCAAGGGAGGGGGAGGGGGAGAGGGAGGGAAGAGGAGTAGAGGCTGGCCATGAGCATGTGCAGAGAGAAAGAGAGTAGGCGAATGGGGAGAGGGGGAAGGGGCAAGAGGACAGAGCCAGAGGGAGAAGGCAAGAGAGAGCAAAGCGGGCAAGTAGCCCCTACTCTAGTGAGTAAGGCACATCTGGCTGTTGCCGAGTAACTGTGGGGTGGAGCTTAGGTAAAATCCTAACATCTGATATTTCCCATTCGGTGAGAAATCATTAGAATGCTTTCCATCATTTTATTTAATTGTTTGAGTTGATCTCAAAGTCCTTCTCTACTAATTCTAGTGTCTGATGTCTCTTCAGGGACAGTTTCTGATGATTCTGTTTTTCTTGTTTATGGGATTGTCTTAGTCAGGGTGTCTATTGCTGCAGTGAAACACCATGACCCAAAAGCACGTTGGAGAGGAAAGGGTTTATTTGGTTCACACTTCCACATCATAGTTCACCACTGAAGGGAGACAGGAGAGGAACCTGGAGGCAGGAGCTGGTGCAGAGACTGTAGAGGGGTGCTGCTTACTGGCTTGCTCTCCATGGCTTGCTCAACCTGCTTTTTTATAGAATTCATGACCACCATCCTAGAGATGATACCACCCACAATGGGCTGAGCCCTCTCTGTTGATCACTAATTAAGAAAGTGCTCTGCAGGCTTGCCAATAGCCTACAGCCTCATCTTATGCAGGCTTGCCAACAGCCTACAGCCTCATCTTATGGAGGCATTTTCTCAACTGAGGCTCTCTCCTCTCTGATGACTCTGGCTTGTGTCAGGTTGACATACACCAGGTTGACAGTCAGGATAGAAACATACCTTGTTTCTTTGCAAGCTTCATGATTGAAAACTGAATGGTATTACACTTGCAACTTGGGACATCAGATATTAGCTCTGGCTTTTCTGTATGTTACAGTTGTAGTTTGTTTCATCACCTTTTGGAGCCAAAGCTAATTTAGTAAAGTCTATATTCTTGTCATTAAAACCTATTCCAGTAAGTTGACAAGTCAGCTAAAGATGAGACAGGTATTTCCTTAAACACTCCTCCAAACCAGGAAGTTGTATCTTTGAAGAGGGATTCTGCCTGTGAAAAACAACCCTACTTTACCCTTCCCATTGTTCTCACGCAGAGCTTTAGGGACAAATTAAAGCAAGAGCCTAAAGCCACCTGGTGCTCTCTGGGCCAGAATATAGCTTTAGGCATGCACACACTCTACCATGTTTTCAAGAACATGTTGTAGCTATTCCCCAAAACACTCCACCCGAGTTTTTTGGCTATTCTGTTATTTGCCCAATTGTTATCCAAGGGCCTCAGGCAGCAGAAATGGAAGCATTTGCCTGTGGAGGTTTGTGATAAATGCTCCTTGACAGTGGCTTTGACACACACAAGTTTCAGTCAAGCAGGATCATAAAAAGACAATGTTGTCAGGCGGTAGTGGCGTATGCCTTCAATCCCAGCACTTGGGAGGCAGAGGCAGGCGGATTTCTGAGTTCGAGGCCAGCCTGGTCTACAGAGTGAGTTCCAGGACAGCCAGGGCTAAACAGAGAAACCCTGTCTCGAAAAAAAAAAACCCAAAAAAATTAAAAATTAAAAAAAGACGATGTTTAGAGCAGAGAACCCGGAGGAGGCAGACAGATCAACTGGAGACACTGATGTGGACGTGCCCTCTGCTCCCTCCTGTACTGCGACTGTTTTGAGGGTGGATTATTTTTTTCATGACTATTACTCACTTGCTAAATGGGAGACAGGATGAGAATAAGTTACACTGCAGGGGAGCTAAGCTAACCGCAGCTGCTTTCGAAGAATACCTGTTCGGGGCTTACTGGTGCTTTTAGCACTAAAAAGTTCTGAAGAAGTTGGTCATGATAGTGGTCTTTTTTTTTTTTTTTAAACTGTGTTTTCAAAGAACTGGGGGTTATCAATTATTCTAATTTTCCTAGAGTATTAACAATTTTTTTTTTTTTTTTTTTTTGGCTTTTCGAGACAGGGTTTCTCTGTATAGCTCTGGCTGTCTGGAACTCACTCTGTAGACCAGGCTGGCCTTGAACCCAGAAATCCACCTGCCTCTGCCTCCCAAGTGCTGGGATTAGAGGTGTGCACCACCACTGCCTGGCATAACAAAATTATTTTTAACTATTATCATTGTATGTATATATGATGTATGTGGGTCCAGTCCTTCACCTTTGTGAGGTTTCAAGGATTGAACTCAGATTGTCAAGATTGTGCAACAAATCCACTACCCACCAACCGGCTCTAAACTAGCTCTAAAGAAGTTTTGATTTGTTGTTTGTTTTGTTTTGCTTGATTTTCCAAAATAATTTTAAATTCTCAGCAGCTCAAAGACAGTAGGTTGAAATAAATGTCTTTCAAGGCAGATTTGAATATTAACAGTGTTGCCATTCCTTCTAGGCTCCACCCACAGTTACCTGGCAACATCCAAGTTGAGTAATCCTGACTCACTATAAAAGGGGCTCTTTACCCCTTCCTCACTATCTTACCTCTTACTCTCCCACCCTCTCTGTCCCTTCTCTCCTTGCTCTGCTCCCTGATTTATCTCCATGTGTTTCTCTCTCTCTCTCTCTCTCTCTCTCTCTCTCTCTCTCTCTCTCTCTCTCTCTC